>JACXGJ010002637.1:0-62958 GCA_016801105.1 Esox niger | reverse complement strand
ACTGTCTCTGTGTTAGTAGCCTAGCTCACTGACTCTATTATCACCACTGTCTCTGTGTTAGTAGCCTAGCTCACTGACTCTATTATCACCACTGTCTCTGTGTTAGTAGCCTAGCTCACTGACTCTATTATCACCACTGTCTCTGTGTTAGTAGCCTAGCTCACTGACTCTATTATCACCACTGTCTCTGTGTTAGTAGCCTAGCTCACTGACTCTATTATCACCACTATCTCTGTGTTAGTAGCCTAGCTCACTGACTCTATTATCACCACTGTCTCTGTGTTAGTAGCCTAGCTCACTGCCTCTATGATCACCACTATCTCTGTGTTAGTAGCCTAGCTCACTGACTCTATTATCACCACTATCTCTGTGTATGGGCAAAATGACTCGCCATACTCACTGCATCAGTGCTAATCAACCGCGGCGGATGAGAGGAGAGTTTGTCTGTTTAGTCCCATTTCCCCCCGAGGTTACATGCCTCTTCTCTCTGAATCAATCTGCAGTGACAGAAGTTAGAGGGGAAAATCCATAGCACAGGCCCAGCACAGCGGCAGTGTGCAGTGTATGATCATCGATTCTACATGTAATCCGTTTGGCATGCAGAGGGGGAGCAGGGCACACCAAATGACTTAAAGGACTTTCAGCTGTGCACCGTGGCTTTCCGTTTATATGGTGAAGAGGGCTTGTGTGCATATTGTAGGAATACATTACAGCACATGGGGAATTCAAACATATACTCTGCTGTGTGTGATTGAGAAGGGAAGCCTATTATCTCAAAACATCTAAGGAATTATAAATTAGTATTAAAGACCTACTTGCAGAGCTCCACTTACATCCATCGTTTTAATTTGTCTATTTTACACCATATTCATTGAATATCAATAGGGAAATCAGTCATCACCTTGGTGGGGGAAATATTGTTTGGTATGATGGTGATGTAATATAAGTTCAACTCCTGACTAAAGAGCGTGGTAGAATGGCACAAATGTTTCCTGACATATATCAGTTGGCATTATTGTGAGGAAAGATTTAAAGATTTTTTTTGCATAACTGATGTGTGTTTTTCGAGGTTAACTCAGTAATATAAGCCAGTTGATTATACACTAGGAGCAGTTCCATTGGGAACCATATCGCCCCATGTTTTCCTCTGCATTCACACCAAAGTGTAAAAGGTTCAAACACTCCATATATTATTCAAAACTAATTCAGAAAGCTTTTAATATCAAGCAGGCAGTATGACAGATTGAACCTTCCACAGACCCATGTTTTGGTGTTTATCTTGAAAGGTGTGTAAAGATGGCAGAAGTTAACTGTGTTCCGCTGTGATTATTTTTGTCTCAAATCAAAGTCACAAGGCAGACCCTTTTTTTCTGTTTGCTAATTAGCTCATGTTCGTGGGTGTTTAAATACCTACATCATAGCCAAAACATAACAATAAAGTCCATTGTAGTTGACTTCCACTGAAACACATGATAAAGCTGCAAAACTCTAAGGCTGATCAAATAAGGTGCAGCTTTTGTTCCAGATAACGTTACATAAGTCACGTCTGTGTTTTTCCTTTTCAGTTACCTGTCAGAAATCATAATAAAACTCAATCTCATGCTCGATTTACTGACGCTGCCTGGATCACAATAAAATGCCAAGAGTCCAAGAGTCAGAAAAATCCCCAACCAACCGGAAAACTGCTTTGGCTCTAACTTTTCAAAATATTTCTTTCCTTGCCATTGCTGCTAGTTTTCCGGTCCAGTGCCGTTTCTCCTGGTTTCAGCTCTGTTGTTGTTTTCTCTCTCTTCCAGAGGAGGAATGTCCACCTGCTTCTGAGCGTGTTGCTGCTGGCTGCCTGGGGTGCTGTTCTGCTAGCCTGCCGTCTCTACTGGATGGGCAACAAACCGCCCAACTTCTCCAACTCTGACAACCCGGCGGCGGACTCCCAGTGTCTCCTCACCCGAGCGCTCACCTTCCTCTACCTGCCGTCCGTCAACATGTGGCTCCTCCTCTGCCCAGACACGCTGAGCTTCGATTGGTCCATGGATGCCTTGCCTCTGATCAGAAGTGTAGCTGATTGGAGGAACCTTCATACCGCAGCCTTTTATACTGGACTGCTCCTTCTGGCTTGGTTTGGACTGCGCACCTGCAAGCCCAAGGCCAAGGAGACCAACGGAAAAGCCCCTCACTTAGCCAACGGGAACTGGAGGTCCAGCACCAATGGACACAGCTACCACCACGCGGAGGCCCACGACCAAACGCACTCGGAAACAGAACCGCAAAACGGTACCAAAAAGCCCAATGTCACGAGGACTCCACTGCCCACCACTGAAAACATAACAGTGTTCTCCTTGGGCCTACTGGCCATTCCTTTCCTCCCTGCCACCAACCTGTTCTTCTACGTAGGCTTTGTGATAGCGGAGAGGGTTCTGTACATCCCCAGTATGGGTTTCTGTCTACTGCTGGCAGCGGGTTTAAGAGCCGCGTACGTGCGGCTGAGACGGCAGTCCTCCAAAACAGTGTTGGTGTACTTCTGTGCCTCCCTGGTCTTGCTGTTTGGAGTGAAAACGGTGCTGAGGAACCAGGACTGGCAGAGCGAGGAGATGCTTTACAAGTCAGGGATTTATGTGAACCCTGCTAAAGGTGATATACACACACACACACACACACGCATGAACAAACACAGAATCGCTCTCTGACCGGTCACATTAGGGTGAGTGTGTTTTAGGAGGCGCTAACAAGCTAGTGTGTTATGAGCTGTCATTACTTTTCACTGCCTGGAAAAGGTCCTACTTCTGTAGCCGTGTTTGCTATAACATTCTCACATTATATATCTACAAGTTGACTCTGTGACCTGAAGGAACATCATGGTAAACGATAACTGCTCTTGATTGATGTGGTGTTGAGAGGGTGATATTCTGTGAGCTTGTGAGAGTGCTGTGTTTACAGTGCTGACTGTCTGCTCTCAAACTGTTAATCCTGCCCAGGCTGTATGCTGTATTACAGTGCTGACTGTCTGCTCTTAAACTGTTAATCCTGCCCAGGCTGTATGCTGTATTACAGTGCTGACTGTCTGCTCTCAAACTGTTAATCCTGCCCAGGCTGTATGCTGTATTACAGTGCTGACTGTCTGCTCTCAAACAGTTAATCCTGCCCAGGCTGTATGCTGTATTACAGTGTCACTGCTCAAGGGCATTTCAACAGAAGGCCTCTATTGTAAACCTGCTAAATATCCACACTATGGCAGACTTGTCTCCTCGCTAATGGAGATCATCCTCATTGACCTTCTTGCTTTGTCTGTTTGAATATTCCACTTTCTACCCATTGTCAATGAGTGAAAAGAAGTATATTCAAACAGTCAAATTCAAAGCCGTCATGATCACCCAAACATAAAACTCTATAGTAGAAGTATGATTAGCGAGACAGTGAGCCAATGTTGGGCCCTGAGGTAACGTCAGGACAGTTTATTTCCCTGTCAGGTTCTGTGGTGGAGCTGAGACATGGCAACTGTTTATCCTGGCAGTGCGTCTCAGAGCAGCTGTAACGTCCCTTCCCCAGCTTGCTGGCCTCATGCCGTGTGGCCAGAGCCTGATACAGCGACACGCTCCTTTAAATGTTGACAATACCTTCTGTCTCCCAGGTGGCCTGTTTCATTGCAAGTCGATGACCCAATTTCAACCTTGACCCTGCTTTCAAGTGGCTGGCAAGCCCAGTGGGCAAGGCAAATTGCACCCTGGGAGCCGGGTGGCATTGTCAGCTGGGATTTCCTGATCTCAGCACACTTTTTTGACCCCCTCGGGCCACTCAGGCTTTTGCCAAGCTAAAACGGGGTGTGTCCTTATATGTGTTCACCCACATGACTTCCTGGTTGGAAGATGCCTACAAGGATCCCAGGACCATCCTCAGCTTCCTGAGTCCATTCGTTAGTTTTGCAATAAGGAAGCGCTTAAGATACAATTGCATGCGACACAATTGGGAAAGGTATAAAAATACGGAAAATGGAATAGGAGAATAGGTTCTGGGACAAAATACAAAAAGAAATCGAATTGGACGATAAAACAAACGAAACAATGTACAGTATGTTGTATATCTCTTCAGTGACTATATATTGCATCTTGTAATTGACGATAGATTACGTTCTGCCCTGGTTTTCCCCACTGCTCATTAAGATTTCTTGATTAATAAATAAATGCACAGCTCAAAAGGTGCCTTAGGCATAAGTTAGCATGCAAGGCATTTTAATGAAACGCATCCCAGGCAGCCCTAATTAATTTCCCCCACCTATACCGCCATCAGGAGAACCACAAGAAGCTGTCTAAGAGGCACAACTGTCAGGCCTGTTCACAGAGCTCTGACTGTGGGATGCTCCAGTATGCCCTGGCCTTCAGCTCTATATAGACCTTGTTAAATAGTGCATTAGCCCTTAGACACATTATGGATCCCAGTGGTCCATACTTAGCTACAGTATTGATTTAGTTGTCAAGCAAAAATAACACCATTCAATCGATTTGGTTCCCAGACTGTGTATATTTTCCACCAAAGATATGATGTTATATAAATGTAATACACAAACACGCTGTAAGCAATAATCAGTAAAGATCAACAGGGTGTGCATATTGGAAAATGGAAAGAACAAAGAGAGTACCCCTGAACAGCTCAAAATTAGCTGGCACATATTTTCCTTTCACACCCTTCGGGTGTTGTATTGATTCCCTTTTTTCCTGTCTACCAGATTCATTCCTGTAATGTTCACTCTAATATAACCTTCTGAGACCCAATTCACCTGTCAATTACTCTGCAATCCATTTCAGATTATACCATGGTTTTAGTCTCATTAGAATAATTTGACTGATGGCATCTCCTTCTATCCTCGGTCTTTGGCCCTGTAATTCAGTATTAGCTGCATATATATCTCCCACGTTATGCACAGTGAGCTAAATAGTGTAAAGAAAACAGCCTGGACCTCAATGACTCAGTGAGACAGATCTGGGACCAATCTGGATAACCCCAGGCATAGATGAAGTGTCTGAAAGAGGCAGGCAGCAGGGTTGATTATCTGTGTTAACCATATCTCCGCCCACTCTCAGCATGGGGGAACCTCGGGAACGTTCTGAAGAACCAGGGCAAGATGGCGGAGGCTGAGCGGGCATACAGGAACGCTCTCTACTATCGCAGGAACATGGCAGACATGCTGTATAACCTGTGAGTTTCCAGAGACTGTGCACAAACAGGCAGGTCTCTCCTTACACGTCAACATTGATCAGTGGTCTTCACGGAGGAGAAATGCGGTACTCACTCCCCTGGGTGTTGTTTCCGGCACCGCAGTTTATTAGTCAGGCAATGTCAGCCCCAGGGAAGGACAGCAAGCAAGACAATACTCTACGTGTTACTCAACAGAATTTCGGTGACTTCACAATAATGGAAAACTGTAATTTATGCAATAATTTTAGGCATTTGTTGTTTATTCCAGTACGTTCTGAAGTTCAGTATGAATATAGAACTAATCTAACCAATGACTGGTTGCGTCTGTAGCAACCAAAACATGAGAAAGCATAATTAATAACAATAAATGCAAATACACACAGACATAAATTCTGTTAGTAAATGGATGCTTATTTTTTTATTGGTTGCTTTTAAGTCAGTTTGTAAGCATTTTTTAAGATCTATAGAAATAAAAATGATTTACGGTAACATACAAAATATTAATGAATCCATGAAATTGTGTGCAGTACATTACACACCCCTTTATACATTAAATACTTTAAATTGGGCAGCATTACTGTCTTTAAACAGTACTTTGACACCACACTGATATTTCTGAGTTGTGATATTTTATATAGTGTCTTTCCAGATATGCAAGACCCTGACTTTCCTTTTTTTCTCCGTTACAGCGGTTTGCTGCTACAAGAAAATAACAAGTTTTCTGAGGCCCTCCACTACTATAAGCTGGCCATTGGAAGCAGGCCAACTCTGGCTTGTGAGTACAGCTTATCTCCTTATTGACAATGTCAGGCATGTGTGATTACACCGCATCATAATCCATGCAGACACTTATGGGTCCGAGACACTGGCTGGGCTGCGACATTACTGGGAGAAGGATTTCACTGTTATTTCACAAGATTACATCATTTTGTTTGGAATTAATCCAGGTCAGAGTCGGATACCTGGTCTCCCTTTCCTCTTTTAGGTCATGATCTTTCTTGCTATCTCTCATTCCACTCTACGTCGAGGAAACAATTTCATTTATGGTTCCTGCTGGCTCATTTCTGTCAGAATCATTGCGCTGTCAAATTGTCTGTGCTGCAGTAGTTCCTTTTACTGCTGTTTAGATTAAATAAATCCACTGATATAATATGATCCAATTACAGATTGAACTGTGTATTCCTTATTTTCCTTCCTTTGTCTTTGGAAGTGTTATTCATGATTGTGAATCTAATGAAGAATATGCTCAGAAGTTGTACTTCTCGTTTTTTATGCCTTTATCTCATGTATTGCTGGTGCTAATGAATGAACTCATGGGGATGGAATTAATTGAAGCATTTTGATTTTGGAAAGTATCTAAAATGTTTTTAGTTAAAGTGCAAAAACAAAGCACTCGTATATTTCACAAAAGTTAAGGTGATTTGAATATATGGCACAATGAACAAAACTTGGGTGGATATGAGCCACTAAGGCTAAAAACAACCCAGGCATTGTAAACAGTGCCAGGAAATCTAATGCATTATGGATTGGTGAAAAAGCTTTTCTGTGCCTAAAGCGTAAGGAAACCAGTATGCCATTATGTAATTTAGCTAAACTATCCCTTTAAACACAATAGTTACCTAAAGCGGTGGTTGATGGTGAATTAAAGAGAGCCAGTCAGATGACAGAAGTTATTTGTCAAGATTGCACCATTATTCATTGCATTTCACTGACAGTTGGTACAACATGGAATATGGTCATTACCAGTTCAAAAGTGGCCGCTTCATGATGATGGAGCTGTAATGATATATAGTTCGATTTACACTGTTAAATGTGACCATCCTTTTTTCAGACGCACATCCTTTATGGAAAGTATTTAGCAGCTCTAGCTAACATAGGGGATGAGGCCATTTATTCCTTGAAAGAGGTTGTTGAGGACAATTTAGAACATGACCAGTACGCTCCGGATGAACGACAGCAAGAATGAAGTTTTAGTGCAGCTTTTAGTTTGTGGTGGCACGCAGGGGCCCTCATGTACCATTTTCCCTCGCAGACGCCAATTTACCTCCATCTCCGTGAGGTCTTCACTATGCAGTGGCATCCCATGGCCGAGCCAGCCAGTTGATCCACGGCGGCTGGTCGATTCATTCAGAAAGGAGTTTGATAATGACCCGGTTCAGCCCAGTGTAGTTCAACTGATCTCGGGTTGCATGTTGAACATGAATTGGATCACGTGTTTGGGATTCGTTCCCCCGCAGCCGCTTACTTGAACACGGGGATTGTCCTGATGAACCAGGGCCGACTGGAAGAAGCCAAACGGACCTTCCTGACCTGCGCCGATATCCCCGATGAGAACCTGAAGGACCCCCACGCCCACAAAAGCTCGGTCACCAGCTGTCTGTACAACCTGGGAAAGCTGTTCCATGAGCAGGGACACCAGGAGGTAAAACACACAACCCAATAAAACACACACACGGGCCAATAAGAGCACCTGCTCTGACTATAATCAGGGGATATCTTCCACTATTCACTGCTATACACACACACAAATAGAGCCTTCAAGGAGTCTCTGTGTGGACCTTTATACAGAAGGGGGTCTATGTGACACTGCACGGCCTTCTGATTGGCCATGGCACGTAGAGGGTGGATCCTTTCTTTTTCCCTGTGTTAACCACCATCTTAGTGAACCTTGATTCCACGCTTCTATTCAACGTGTCAGGGACCAGGCTGTAGTGGAGAAATGACTTGTGATCCCGGCTTGGTTGGGCCCTCACGGCTAATTGAGGGTTTCTTTTGTTTTGTGTATTTATAGGAGGCCCTCTCGGTGTATAAAGAAGCAATACAGAAAATGCCGAGACAATTTGCCCCTCAGAGCCTCTATAACATGATGGGTAAGTGGCCGTTCTGGCAATCCAATGTTTTTGTGAGGAGGAAAAAGATTGGAATTTTAGATGTGGTGTACTTGAATGGATTGAATATGTTTTATGTGGAACTGTTGGGGTACAAATGTCAACCGCTGTATCAGCTGTTGGTTGTTCAAGAAGGTCCGTGCAGTTTTGACTGAGTTCGTTAAGCCTTTTTCCGCCAGACTCCACCTGAAGGGTCACAGGATCGGGTTGTATTGATTGTGGCCTGGGTTCGGGGCTCGTTGGCTGAGTGAGGCTTAGTTCGCTTTCAGAGGGCTGACAGCCAGTTGGGTTTAAAGGTGCTCTGTTTTCATAAGGTCTTATATGAGTCGGGATTGAGCGTTTTTTCTCCTGACCCGGCATCAAAGTTGGAGGGTGTGGCTGCAGCTCAGGGCTCCCATTGAGGCCCCGCTGTTAAGGTTTCCACAGTGCGTTAACTAATGTTAAGGTTTCCACAGTGCGTTAACTAATGTTAAGGTTTCCACAGTGCGTTAATTAATGTTAAGGTTTCCACAGTGCGTTAACTAATGTTAAGGTTTCCACAGTGGCTTAATTAATGTTAAGGTTTCCACAGTGCGTTCATTAATGTTAAGGTTTCTACCGTGCGTTAACCAAGATCATTTGCTTTGAGCTGAAATAGTAACTGTGCTCCTTGTGTCACAGTCATGTGAAAGCAACTACAGCTTTAGTTGTGACTTCTGATTGCAAAAAATTATAATATTCCATTTCAAGTGACATCCTATTTCACACAGTCTTGTCACTCATTGGCTATTCTCAGCACTGCTGTGAAGTCTCTCTCCTTGTGCTGCTTCCTTGGCATCTTTTCTCTCTTTCAGTTATTCTGCAACTCTGTTTCTCTCTTTCTCTTTCATCTTCTGAGTCTCTCTTTCTCTCACTCCCATTCTCTTGCTGAATTGAAGCAAGCTCCCCTAGTACAGTACATCTGCCATTGGATTCAGATTCAGTTTGACAGAGGTGCTGGGATTATGTCAAATGGATGACCAAAATCACCTCTCACAGATTGAAGTCTGTGGGGACCATGGATGGTGCACATTGTACAATATTTATTACGGCAAATGTTTCCACTACTCTGATAAACTAATTTTAATGTTTGGCATACCTGCTTCTTTCAGTTTACCGTCCAACTGATGGTGGGTTCTGTCATGAATTTTGTCATATTATCAATAGGGAAAACATTCCTCACTTTACGTGGCTATCTTGGTCAAACTTGGGCTGTAATCTGCCAAATCCGCACTCTCAACTGGGTAATGGAATGTTCCACTAGATGTGGTTTTCAACTTCTTGGAATTTGTGTCACTTCCAATTGTATGTCCATGTTTGTGTTTCCTCACAGAGCTGATGGTGAAGTAGAATTGGAACCAAGAGTGTGTGACCATTCTCAGTGTTCCACTGTTACCAGTTCTGTATTACACCATATCTGACAAGCATGGAGAGAAGCTATTCATGTTACCCTCATCATAATCATAACTGTAGACAAAGCTGTTGTATTAAAACAAGGGAACCCAACTAAGACATCTAGTTACATCTAATCTGAAAGAAAAATATCTGCTGACAGAGACATTTTCTAACATTAACATGTTTTTTCTTGGATTACCAGTCTGCATTTACTCCGATTCTTATTACAAGCAAAAAAGTCTGTTCATTAGCCATTAATGACAAATGGGGGATGGATGTAATTTACTTGTCTGTGAGCTCAGCAGCCATCTTTTGTTTTTCTTCTGTTTTATCAGTGAGATTATTCAGCATAATCCCCAGTGTTTTATTTATATTGGTTTTGGAAAAAGTGTACGGCCACTTCGCGTTCTCCAAATTCTGTTGTGCTATAATCTTTATTTGTATGTAATTAAATAGATTAATTTTGCCATCAATCTACACACAACACCTGATAATGACAAAGCAAAAACAGGTTTTAGAATTCTGGGCCAATTTAATTCTGGGCCAATTAGCAAACATTTTAGCTTACCACATCTCCATGCAAATTGATTAAATTTTTTTATAGAAGCCCTGGAAAGTATAATTTTACTTGCTGCCATGAATGTAGGATGTTTCTAGTCATGTCGTTTGCATTATACCTGATCAGGGATGTTTCTACTCACATCATCAGCATTATACCTGATCAGGGAGGATGTTTTTACTCACGTCATCAGCATTATACCTGATCAGGGATGTTTCTACTCACGTCATCAGCATTATACCTGATCAGAGAGGGTGTTTCTACTCACGTCATCAGCATTATACCTGATCAGGGATGTTTCTACTCACGACATCAGCATTATACCTGATCAGAGAGGGTGTTTCTACTCACGTCATCAGCATTATACCTGATCAGGGATGTTTCCAGTCACGTCATCAGCATTATACCTGATCAGGGATGTTTCCACTCACGTCATCAGCATTATACCTGATCAGAGGGTGTTTCTACTCACGTCATCAGCATTATACCTGATCAGGGAGGGTGTTTCTACTCACGTCATCAGCATTATACCTGATCAGGGAGGGTGTTTCTACTCACGTCATCAGCATTATACCTGATCAGGGAGGGTGTTTCTACTCAGGTCAACAGCATTGCATTATACTGTTAACTGGATCCAGTCATAGCAAGAGATAATGTCAAGATCACACCTGTTTGACATCTCTGAAGCACCTCAAGCCTCACATAGAACGCCCACTAACACCTTGCGATCAATTAATATTTACCACCGTTTGTCACTGAGCAGCATTCAAGATTGTTATTGAATGTAGGATATTAAAAATATTAAACTGTATATAATGTCTTCATTCAGCCCATTCAGTTGAACACTGTTCATTGGAGGAAGACCAATAGAAATGTGGTCCTTGACATTGTTAATAATAATGTGGGCCCTAGCCCTGGTTAAAGGTCTTTTGTCTAATAAAACACAGGCTTCGTATCAGGTTTCATTGTGCACTGGAGTCATGGTAAGCCTTAATGGATGACTGCCCTCCATGTAATTGAATTCCTCTGTGAGACAATGGGAAGAGGTGTGGTTTCTTAACTTCTGACCCTTGACCTGACCCTTCCTTCCGCTCGCAGGAGAGGCCTATATGAGACTCAACAAGCTGACTGAGGCAGGTCACTGGTACAGAGAGGCCCTGAGAGCCAAGCCGGATCACATCCCAGCACACCTGACCTATGGCAAACTCCTGGCCCTCACGGTAAGTTTGTTTTCATCACCCCAGGACTTCAGGTAGCCTAGGAGTGTGAGCCCCTTAGCGCTCCAGATGAAAACCCTGTTGTTCTGTCCCTGAGCCCGTCTGTTCTGTCCTGTCCAGTTAGGCACTCTGGTTAAGAGGTGTCAGTAACTTAAGTAATCATCTCCTGGCTTCCTCATTCTTCTTGAGACAATGTTGGGCAGTACATCCATGGTCTGTCTTTGTGCTTGTCATTCATTCGTGGGGAACACTGAATTTTGTCAACATACCAGGCGGAGGTAGAGATGTTTTTCACGAATGTCCTGTCGGTGTTTCAACACCTGTAACGAAATTCGTTACAACCGCCTTAACCAGCCCTCCATACCGTACACTAATCAATGTCACTAACAAAGATTGCGCGGCCCTCAGCTGACCAATCAGAGCCTGAAACACATACACCAGGAACGTCTGTGTTCTGACTGATCTGAGCAGGATGCCCCTCCGTTCCCCGCTGCCCCCTGACCCCTGACCCTCAGGGCCTTCAGACTACTCAGATGATATCCACCAAGGCCATGCAGTTGACCCTTGTTTGACTAAGGAGAAAGTCTGGTTTGTGTGTTGGGGGGAGGTTCACTCCGCAGGGTCCCAGAGTTCACAGGGTCGGGGTCGTACATAGTGACGGACCATTGGATGGGCCGGTGGTGAATGTGTCCCCACTCTCCCCAGCCTGACGCCACTCTCTTGGAGGCAGCAGCCCATAGTCTGGCCCCCGAAGGAGGCGCAACACGGTGGGGATGGGCCTTGGACTGCCTTAGAAATACCAGGCCCTTCCTGTCCGTGTCTCCCCTAATTTCCAGCTCTCCATCGGAGGCCTTTTTAAGTTATATTCATTTCCATGGTTGGGACCATCAGGATGAATAAAGAAAACACTCTCCATCCACCCTCATCACACTTTGGCAAATAAGGACACTCTTTGTTAGTGATTGTGATTGGCATGCTTTACTCTGTGATAATAATGGCCCTGTCAGTTATTTATACAGTGTATGTAGGTATATTTTAACTGTAAATCTCAATGAATTTAAAGCCAGAAATATGTCAGCTGTGTTTACATTCATTAGAAAAAATGGAATTATTAAGAAAAACGAGGGGAAGGGATTTGCTGATTTTCAGCCAAACTGAGGATTCAGCATTTCTCACTAAATGTAGCCATGATATTACATGTTGAAAAACATTACGGTGAGCTGAGGATAATTTATCTCTAAAGGGTCTTTTCATTTTTACACAAAATCATGGAGCAGACTTACCTTTGTCAGTCACCATCATCTGCCTTTCTTGGGAATAACAATGTATTTTATAATAGAACATTTCAAGTTTTGACATTGGGTCAACCGATTTCCCTGTCTGAAGTTTGGATAACAGCTTAGCGAGCCATTCTGAGAAAAGCTACCTCGTAAGCAGAGATCAGCAGGTCTCCCAACTGAAGCCGCTATATAAAATCTCTGACATACATGACAAACATTTCTGTCCTAACATACGCAGGGAACAATAGAAAAACTGGAGTGAGCAGGCAGGGAAAAAAAATTCATAGAAATTGGGCATACTATTACCTAGTGTAAACAGGGAAGTACGAGCGCCGCGATGTGCCTCTTCTACAGTAGATAACATCTCAGACAGAGATGGACAACCTTTGCTGCAAGACTGAGACTGTTTACCCGTGAGATGGTTGTTAACAGACATAAGGAGCATGGTGTGAAATGCATCGGTTTAAGTCACCCTACGACTCGTAGCTGACTGCGCAGGTGTGTTGTAAAAACGGTATGAATTTGAAAAACGTAACCTTTTTTTACCTGCTGGATGCTTTCGTTCCCCTTCATCCTGCGTCAACCCGTCATGACCTTTGACCTCCTGCTGTGCCCTTTCCACCATACCAGTGCTTCTACTGGGTCTTCCCTGACAACTGTGTTTAGTCTTGATCAAATACCCCCCCCCCCCCCCATCCCCCACTGTGAGTGACAGGGAAAGGTTTGTCTCGGCGGGGGTACTAGGTTCAGATCATGGCAGGGAACTGTGGATTGGGAGCGGGGTGGGTTGCAGGGCGTGGCGCCTGCTCAGGGTTGGGCTAGTCACTGGCTCACTGCCCTCCCGCTGGGCTGACTTGCACCTCCTCCGGGCGGGGAGAGGTGTAGCGGAGGTGGTGGGGGTTATTGAACTCAGTCATATTCGCAAGTCATTTCCGGGCCTAATCTGATACAGGCTCCATTCATAATCACCTTAGTGGTTGCCAAAGCAGCGGTACACATCTGTTCCACGTCTGATGTCACCGGGAGATTAGGGGGTCAACGAAAACAGTGCACTGTGTGTGAAAACAGGATGTTGCACCTCCATAATGAGTCGACACGTTGTGAATATGAGGAGTGTGAATATGGGTGACAGGCGGTTGACCTTTCTCTATTGACTTTTTGGAATAATGCAACATTTGTTGACTTCTCAGGTTTTTTTAGTTCTATTATATCTCTCCCTCACCAAACTGCCACAGGAGAGCAGTGGGAGATGACGATCGTGAGAGATATAGACCAACTGCAAGCGAGGGCTGTTTCTTACATGAATTCAAACACAGCGGCTTATCGGGCCATCAGCATTCATCATACACTTATGAAGACTATCTGCTGTTACTAGTCATCGATGTACAACATAGCTTTCTACGAGCCTTCTTACTGACTTCATACAGACTACCTTTTTCTCACACTAATGCCGCGTTTCCACTGGTACCAGAGCTACACTGGTGATTTATGCTAATGTTGGCTCCAGACTTCTGTTTCCACCATACATTCGGTACCAAGGAATTAAGGAGGTGCTCACATGGAGAGGGAGGATTGAACTATCAACGCTAAGTAGTTTCCGGTTACGAAAAATGTAATGCGATGTTTTTCTGGTAGTAAAATTAACAAAAACACCATGCGCAGTTTGTTTACAATACAGCGTTTGAACTTGAGTAATAAAACGAATTTCTTACTGAAACTCCTGCGACCGACTGCTTCACTCGTGATGCTGCACCGAAAACAGTTTAGTCATGGTTTAGTTGAATTCGTATTTTGTCAAAACTATCTACCTTTAATAGAAGGATTTGGGAGAATTCTGAGGTTATTTTGTTTTATACGTTCTGCAGACTACGTCTCGGTCTCAGCGCTCCGTTGTGTTTGCTTCCCTGTACTGTTGCTTCATTTTATTTATTTTATCAGGGATCTGTTTGTTAGATCGGATGAAAACCATTACGAGGAGCCTAAAGCAAACGATACACATCGCCATTCGAATAGAACAACATGCAAAGATTTCACACCACGTAACGCTTCAATCCGCAAACCCCTGCCTAAGTCCTAAAGTCTGGGGCCTAAAAGCAGGCGGATTGGTACCAAGTGAGAGCCGGGATACTCGGCCATGGCCTACTGGTCGACTGGCCCAGGCCCGTGTAGGTGGAAACAAAAAAAAAAACTGGACTTTAGTGTAAAACACCAGTGTTTGGCACCAGTGGACACGTGGAAAGTGTTTGGTTCTGATCTGGCGCCAGAGTGCGTTGTAGTAGCATAGAAATAAAGATGGTTTTCATTCGTCAGTTTGCTAAGCAATAGCTTAATAAGACAAAACATGGATTTAAGAGATGATACATTCCATTTGGGCACACGGGTGTTATCATTTTGACATTTTCAACACATTTTCTCATGGAAATGTGAAATGTACACACTCACAATAATAGCTGGTGCATTAAATTGTCAGAACTGACAGGAAACTACCTTCTTGTGGTCTGAACTAAAGTAAATAAAAATATGCTGATGTTGTTACTCATCAGCGGACTGCTTGTTATTTTGTGAATTTGAGCTTGAACATGGGCTGAAATAATGTGTGTCTCATTGAAATGACTGTATTATCACCCCTTAAGCTACACAGAATATAGTGCTATGTGTTAAATCTTCTCTTATCAATGGAGAAAATTCTCCGACATTTACAGAACACTTAAAAAGTTACTGAAGGTAAACTTGATTAAAAATGAACAAGGCTGTGTTTGACTAAAAGCTTTTTGTTCAAAGCCTTTGCAGTTAAAATTAACGATTTGTGTTCATGCCACATAATGGCATTCATAAACTTAATTTATTCTGGCTTCTGGCTTATGTAATATTGAGGTTTGTTTAGGTTTCTACAGGCGTTGATTGATTAGTTGAACCCCTATAGTGAATTGGCCTACACAAGCTGTATTCATAAGAACAGACATTGTGTTTTCAGAGATGTATTGTTGATTAGAGAGCAGCTGATTCCCAGCTGAGGCCAGTGTTGTGTGTCTGAGACAGCTCTGTGTGTTAGCTGGGATTTGGTCCAGCTCTCTGAGGCCCCAGGGGTACTGGCTCCTCTGGTCCCCACCAGGCCCCAATCTGTCACTGAAGCTTTCCCTCATCAGGCTGCTCTGTCTCACCCGGTCTGTCAGCCCCTGTGTGGAGTAACCCAGCATGCCCCTGTATGCCCTCTCTCAAGCTCCATGGTTTTATGTCCATGTTTGGTGTGAGTGTGCGTGTGACTGTGTAAGCGTGTGCGTGGATGCTGGTTTGTCTTTCTCTTTGTCCCTCTCTGCGGTGGTGTGACCCCCCCTCCACACACACACACACACACACACACACACACACATTCTGCATTTATGCTTGCAGTGATGACACCATGTTACAAATGTAACTACATGTGTTTTATGTATACACACACACACACACACACACACACACACACACACACACACACACACACACACACACAGCGTTTCTTTCCAAAATAGTCAAAAAGGAAGGTTTTGAGTGAGGAACAGTGTTAGCATTTTGAGACCACTGCAAATTGAACGCTTCTGTTCCTCACTCAGAACTTTCCTTTTCACTTTCTTGTGGAAAGGAAAGAAAAGGTGCAGTGGTCTCTTATTTTTTTTTTCCAGAGCTTTATACTGTTTCACAATCACTTTGTGACTTGGCAAAATATCGTTTTACACATGAAATGTTTTATATTGACAATCGCATAACAACAGCAACAAGTACTGATCATGGATTTCATCCATCTCCCTTCTCAGGGCCAGAAATCTGAAGCGGAGAGGTATTTTCTGAAGGCCATTCAACTTGACCCCACTAAAGGAAATTGCTATATGCATTACGGTGAGTGGTCAGTTTACCCTCTATTTGGTTTAATTATCCAGCATTATATTCATGTTAAATTATTCAACGTACTTGTGGTTCTCTTACCTCTGGTCCCCATTATAACCCAGTTGTGTAAGTCACGACATGACCACCTCTTTAAAGATGTCTTATTGCATATATAATTCTGGCAAGCTCATCTGGAAAATGCCATTATTACATGTTGTTCTATATTCATAATGTTGGGGCATTTTCAGACAGTTTCAGTGTCTCATTCTATCCAAGTTATTGTACTTTCCTGTAGGTGGCAGGTAATATGTGCACACATTTCTTGTCCTCACAAGTATAGTATAACAGGTTTGTGCCCACAGTCAGACACACATGGACACATAAAACAACACACAGCTAGTTCTATTGGATGTCTGTCAGCTTGCCAGAATGACAATGCTGAACGGTCTTTCGGAGGCTCCATTTGTGGTTGGCTGAAATATTCATACTACTAACCACAATAGATGAGCCCCATTTTCCTCCCATGGTTCTCAGATATGACATGACTGTCACCTCATGTGTGTTTTTGCTGAACACTATTGGATATTACAAAAACTCACAAATATTATGGTCAAGTTTTCAAAATTGGTTCAGAGAGCGAGGGCCAGCAGACAAATTTGTGGTAACACATACATGAAAGATTTGTAATAAAATGAAAGCATGCATTTCATTTCTTGATATTTTAAGGAATTGCTTTCACATTCTGTTAACCACTCCAGTAAAACAAGAGCTGACATTGAATTCCATCTCCTGCTGTACCATCATTTCTAATAGGAGGCTCTGTAATATGTCAGAAATCAGTCAGGGCCAAAGGAGTCCCTCCTTCACCTAAGGTCTATAGCAGGAAGGTCGACATTCAATCCACAGCTATTTAGGAAAATATGCTTGCTTTCGCCCAGTGGTTTTGGGAGCATTGTACAGTGGTGGAACCCACCAAAATCAACAGGCTATTCATTTCTCCTAAACTCTGACACAGAGTGTCTGAATTTATGCCCTCCTCCGGAGTCCGTCCTCCAGCCTCATTAGGGAGAGCTACAAAGGCCCTCCTCTCAATTTCCATCTACACCTCAGACACACAGAACAGATCTCCAGCCAGGTCCAATCCACATGTAATAGAAGCTGTCCTATCAAGATCCTGCTAATTGGACAAATGGACCGGAGTTATTGCCAATGAACAATGCTACAGTCAATCGTCTGTACTCACGTCTTGTGTTTCAGCAAATCATCGTTAGGGCGGACAGCAGCCTGCCTATCTCCTTGGGCCAAGGACAATATTCATCCCTCCCTATGCACATTCACACATAGCATTTTATTGATCTCTGTCTGATCCCAGGTCAGTTTTTGTTGGAGGAGTCTCGCCTGCTGGAAGCGGCTGAGATGGCGGAGAAGGCGGCATGCCTGGATAGCGGAGAGTTCGATGTGGTCTTCAGTGCTGCCCACATGCTCAGGTGAGTGTTGGACGGGACCGACACCCTGAGGTGGGGGGTTGTGCCTGATAGCTGGAGGAGCAAAGGTGGAAATCGACCTTCTCTACATTTCATCCGTCGCCTGGTGTGATGTACTGGGCCGGCCACTGTAATCCCCTTCTCTGCTGCTGATGGGCTGCCGTTCGTTCTCTGTACACCGCAGCTACGTGCCCCTGCTGATGTCTGTGGCTCATTCATGAAAAGCCCGTTGTAAATTAGAGCAAGGTTCAACAGCGCAGCTTGTGACTTACAGCTCTACTGTAAGCTGTGAGCTGTTGTGTTTCAAGGCTCAAGGCCTTGAGTGTAAATGTGTAAATAACAGAACCTGCCATGCAGACTGTGGGAGCTCAGCTTAGAGCCAACAATATTATATTCCCTAGTTTGGAGATTTTCCGTGTTTAGGCCGATCAGGGAAAATCTGTCTTTTTATGTGTGAGAATTAGTACTGCTGGGTAATTACGATTAAAAGCCGTTATTGCAATGTCTTCGTGCTTTCCAAGGTAGTTTTTTTCAGTTTACTTTCTTTACCCAAGACAGAAAGTGGTTCTGTCATTCCATAATGTCTTCATCCAGCTGGTTTTCATATGGTGGCCCACTTTACAACCCCCTGATCTGCGGGTCTGTGCACCTCCAGCATCCCAGGCAGCCATGTTTTACAGATTCGGTTGCAGAATCCAGGACCCTGGTTGCTAAAGAGGGACACAGGCTGGGCTCAGTGAAGAGCCCCCCACAGCCACGCTGGCAAGGGGTTCTGCTCCTCTGGAGATCATGTTCTTCGTGTGTTTGTCTAGGAACCAAGATGTGCAAGGCCCTCTGAGGGACGGGGAGACCAGTGAGTCTGAACAAGGGAGGGCGAGGTGGCGGAGGAGTGGGATTTCAGACGTGCAAAACGTCTCTTATTGCTCTCTGGGGCTCTTGATCTTTGACCAAGTTTACTTCCTGGCTCTCCACTTCCCCCTGCCTTCTTCAAGAAACCTCCGAACGCTCAGCGAGGTCTGCCGAGTGGCGGTAGCACGCGGGCCGCACGGCCTCGGGACGGCTGGCGGATTGAATGATCCCAGGGGAACGCTGCCTTTTAAAGTGCTCAAATGTCTCGACATGCCAGAGTAACCGTCCGCTGGCTGTGTGATGGCACAACGCTGTTTTGGGAAACCAGACCTGTTCGGGAACAAGGAGCGTTTGTGTGATGTAGTGACCGTGTTGCTCGAGACAGATGGGCTTGCTGAAGTTAGAACACATATCATACTCTGGCTGTTGTTGTTGCAGAACCAACGTGTATATTAAGTACTTTTCCATGTGATTTGTGTTTCTGTGCTGGAGTTAATTAAACATCTTTAAATTGCTGACTGTCAACTGAAAGACAAAGCTTGCCGGTCATGTTGCTAATGGAAACGATCTAGCGTAGTTTGATCCGGAGAGTTCTTGCTTCTCATTTACTCCTGATCCCTGTTTTCATTCAGTCTCTTTGTCTCTGCTCTTCTTGATCGACTCACGGCTCTCTTCCTGGCAGCTGTATCTCAGAGGACACGGGTCTAACTGAAGGCAGAGTTAGTGGTTATCGCTGTGCTCTCACAACCCTCAATCCCCAGGCAATCTCTTTCCACTTATATTAAAGAGCTTGTTTTTCTGGTAACAAAAGTCTGGCAATTCCCCACTTAAAGATGTTTATTTGTGTAAAAAAAACAAAACGTCAGTTTAAGTCAGATTAAGATTTGAGATGTTCTTCGATTATTTTTTAAGTAATACCACTTTCTCTGATGGTTACTTTATGTAAAGGCCTTTGTTTATTCTGAGTTGACAATTGATGATCTTTGCAGCTCAACAGAGGTGTTAGTGTAGGCACTGCATACCGGAGTAACACAACGATAGAATGTTTGAGATTCATTGTGAAGAATTGTGAATAACCAAGACACACACCAGTTCCCACACCTGCTACACAACGGCCTTGAACTAAATGTATCTAGACAGGGAGGTGATGCTCTCTGCACTGAGTAATGATTATTGGTGACTTCTAAAAATGTGTGCTGGAGATACAGAATGACAGAAGCAGAAGCCCAGCTGTGATATATCGATAAGTCCCCGTTCCTGAGTCTTATAAGTGTTTTGAAATATATATAAATATATGACATTAACATAGCGGAGGTCTCAGGTGTGTTGGTAGTTGTATGACATGTTTGTGGTTTTGAACTTGCTCCAGTATGGGTAGGTTCAGGGTGTTGTAAGTCTAGTCATGGATTGTGAGGCTGACCTACAGCACTGACATGTGGAGGAGGGTTCCTGACTCGGGCCAGACATCCTTAATGAAAGCCCAGTTCAGTTCAGATGGTTTCCCTTTCATCATCGCCACTTTGGACTTGGGAGCCAGCGGTTGATGACTCCGTCCTTGACTCTGTCAAAGTTCAACTGTTTGTAATGAGACAATTGCTACCATCGGTGAAATGCAGCTATGGGTTCCAGAATTATTCCTGATTTACAGGAATATTTATATCAGTAAATGGAAAGTTCTTGGCTAAAAGAGTCACACAGTCAGGTAAGGATGGTTATCCAAGCTTACTACCGTAGTGTGTTGTGCACAGGGCATAATATGACAAAAATATTGTTTTTACTGGAGCTTTTCTCAGAACAGCTACATATTAAAAAAATTCTGCTTTTGTGCAATATGTCTCAAGACGCTGTTTCTGTAGTTAGCCGTATGGTTGTCACTGCCTGATTTGCTTTGGGTTTTACAGGGTTAATAATCCAAAAGGTCAAAGATCATGACAATAAGGTCCTGACCCAGGATATAATGAAAACTCTTCTGGCATGCTGCACACCCCTCCACATGGGGTGCTGTCTGTTGAAAGGCCTGCTAACAAACTGCCTGTTTCATTGACTCCTCTTGTTTCTGTGGCTAAGTCTCCCCTTGGCCACTGGCGTCTGACCCCAGAGCAATGGTAAACAGACAGAGTTCAAGGTCTCCTCTGAAGTTCAAAGCAATAAAGATGAGTGATGAACGCTTTTTTTTTTTGCTTTCCTTTTTAGACAAGCCAGTCTCAACGACGCAGCGGAGAAGTATTATGGACTGGCAGCCAGCATTAGACCCAACGTGAGTACATGAACCTCTCATGACAAATTATTGCTCGACATAATGGACACTCTGTCAGCAGTCCCCGGCTGGGTGGCTCTCTGGCCAATCGCTGCCCTGCTTGTTTGCTCACAATGGTGTGCCTTGTCAACAGATTGATTGGAGCTCTGAGAAAGACATTGGTTAAATTGTCCTGAGCTCTAAGGTTTGTATGTGCTGCATCAATCAGGGACTTCAAAGGGGAAACCGGGGCAATTGTGGAGTGGTCAGACTGAAAAGAATAATGGTAATAACACGTAGTCACGGGGCTTTTGTGACTTTCAAACAAATCGGCCCAAATAGTTTGGTATCATTTGACCACACATTATTTGACTTTGTTTGAACTGCAGTGGAGGAAAGAATGTGGGGCCTCTGTGGTCTTAATGTTAGGTCCTGATTAGAAGAAATCAGTTGTCAAAGAACAATCAAAGTGTTTCTGGACAGTGTCACCCAATGTTGATGTTTGATTCCAAGTGGATGTTTGATGCTGAAATGTTTCCTGAACATATAAACCTACTATATACACAATTTACACGGTTTGCCCACCACGTGTGTCGGTCATGTGTTAGAAACTTGATTATTTGTTTAACATGCATACAAATTATTGTGTGGCTTCAACAGACCATCTTGTATTTGGGTCTCAAACCTGTGCCCGGCACAGTCCTTGTTATTTTCATAGTTCAACTGAATACATCAATAGAAACATGGTGTAGGAGGGCTGGAGCTTTCTTCCATTCCTCAGTGCTACTAATAGTATAGACCCCATACAGTCCTTGCTGTGAAGGCAGGTTTATTATGTTGCTCAACAGCAAACAGGAAAACAGAATGAGTGTATTGGGAGTTTGTTGAGTCTGTATGCACTGTCCACCAATACCAGTTGAGGGAATATGTAAAATCTGAATGTTTCTTCTTTCTCCGTTGAAGGAGAGTGAATATTCAGTCTCTTTACAGACTTGCAATGTTTTGTCTTAAACTCTGGAGAAAGATGACCAGGAAACAGTGTAAAGGATGCCAGACATATACCCCTAGACTACGGCTCCGCACAAATGAAGAAGTGTGAGAACAAACTCTTAGCTGAGATGTAGTGACGATAATGTGCAAATAGGGCAGCACAATGGGTGTTTCAGGAACAGATCATGGTCATTTTAAAATGTTCATCACCTAGCATCCAAGTTGTTCAATTCAGAAAGCAGTCAGAGTCGGCCCATTGCGGTCCCATTGGTAGGACAACTCTGTTTGTGCTTGGCCTGCTTTACCGTAGAGCTGTAAATGATTGAGGATCTTCATCCATCTTTCCTGGTATTGCCCTTGGTTCCCTCTGATGTGACTTGGACCGTGTTCCTGTCGGTCTTAATTTGTCATGGCATGTTATGTTTCAGATTTTGCATAGATTGACTGCTTGACTACCAAGCACTGACATTTTCATATTACATTATTCAATCCACATGTCTGTTCACTGTCAGTAGAACTGGACAATTGGCTTTGGTGCCACAATCCTTTCCCTTCGATTTTGGTCCAGAGAAGTCGGTTTTGTTCACATTAAAACTATAGCATCTGTAGTGTTTTCGTTTCACAGACAAGTTAGACAGCAGTCCGCTGCCCGAACTCCTGAAGCCAACAAGATGAAACATTGAAACAATAAAGCAAGGCCCTTCATCCTATTGCTGCTGTAGATTGTTCTGCAAAGGAGTGCCTGCTAAATAACTAGAATGTTCATTTGGATATGATCCCTATGCTTTCCATTTAAAGTCACATTAGGTAGGTTTATAGCCGATCATGGCTTCCTCCTCATTATACACCAATGGCTTGAAGCAGCTGTTTCTTTTAAAGTCCGGCTAATATGCTCCACATCTGGTGGTGCTTCTATTACGACTACACGCCAGAGGGAGGGGTAGCATGGGGGGGGCGGTTGCTGGGGCAGGACGGGGGCGCTTTTGAAGCTTGACTGCAGCAGGAAAAGAAAAGCAGAGAAAGATGGGCGATGGAATCCCTCTCCGAGAGTGCACGCAGCCATGGAAATGTCCAAGGCTGGGAATTTGGTGGCCTAACCTGTGATGGAATTTCATAGTGCTCAGACAGAGGATCGCCGTTTCCAGGGGTCACAGCTTTTACTTCCCCTGATTCTACTTTCTCAGACAGCTGGTTTTCATTTGTCTCATCCTCGAGACAGTTTGATTAAATCAATCACCGAAACATGTTTGCACACTCTCCCACAACACACTATATCTCCGTTCTCCCTGTCAAACACCCGTACTGTATTGTGGAGTTCAGGGAGTGGGCCTTATTGGTGGAGCTGAGAATGAGCCACCTGAGCCTGAAGTTTGACATGATGTGCATAAAGGGTCAATGCAGTCAAGGTGGTCCTAGACTGAAGACGAGCGGGTCCTTGGCTGAAGACGAGCGGGTCCTTGGCTGAAGACGAGCGGGTCCTTGGCTGAAGACGAGCGGGTCCTTGGCTAAAGGTCCTCTCTGTAGGGGGATGTGTTTTCCTCTGTTCGGTTGGCTTGCTGCAGTAGGAGCCACGCCGTGTGTCCTCTGACTCACTGGGCATCTGTAGCGGGGACGCGGGAAACTCCACCTGACACGCGGTGGGGACCTGTCCAGCACCGCAGGGTAGCAACAAGCCAACAACCACAACCGGTGTGTGGCGCTTTCACGTTTTGGATATGTGCTTTTATTTCAGCCGTCGGTGTTGTGAGTTCCTGTTTAATATTTCTGTGGTTTTAGATGAACGCTCAGTCTTGCAAATGGGACGCTAAGACCTTATTCTGTGGGTTGACCATTTAGCAGTAGGGCCTGATACGAGTCTTTTATTACTTCCGGTTAAGTCATGAAATATGGCTGCTTGTGTGATTTAAACGTACAGAAAGTTTTACTTCTGCTGCTGGGGAATATTACTATGGCTACCAAAGTACCAGTCCCACAGTCTGTGGTTAGCGAAGCAGTCCTAATATGAAATCACAAATGAATTTTGGTCTGGCAATTAAACGGTTTAACACATTGGGTTCAACAGAAGTGGGAATTCCTGGTCACACCAGCCTTTACTTTGGCCCTGGCCACTGTGTTTCCTTATGTCCGTTAAGGGACACACAGGGCCCTCTAAGGGACAATGGGATTATTTCACTGGAAAGTTTGAGTTATCAATTTAACTTCCTTGACGAGGGGAGACACTACTGCACATATTGTTCCCTTCGAAATTCTCATGCATGGAGCATCACTCATATGTCCCTGACAGTGGAAACAGAGATGAGTGTCTGACTGGGGCGGTACAGCCTGGGGCACAACTGATACTGCAGCAGTGCGGTGCTGCAGTAACAGTTGTGGATAAAGTATGAAGAATAATAGCAAGTCAGCAAAAACAATGTCTCCAATATCTCGCTCGTGAATAAACAACCAGAAGTGGTCATCGTGACGTCGGGTGTATTTCAGTTCTCATACCGCAGGTATGTGTACGTAGTAACTTCATAGAGCATTGCTCTTTACATGCCAGGGTTGTGGGATCGAATACAGTGCTGTTCACTCACTATTGTAGTACATTTTTGTCATTATGAACATGACACACAAGGTGGGGATCTGTTCATGTCAGAGCATGAATACATGCTTGAAATTAGTCTAGGTAGTAGCAGTGTGTGTGTGTGTGTGTGTGTGTGTGTGTGTGTGTGTGTGTGTGTGTATGTATGTATGTATGTATGTATGTGCGTGCGTGCGTGCCAGCCAATCAGTACAAATCAAGTGTTCAGCAGTCTAATGGCTTTCAGACCTTGGTTCAGATGGATGTTCTGGATGCGTGAGAGCTTAACCCCAAAGATGTACTGGCCATTCTAAAAAACCCACTGTATGGCGGTTTCCATACCAGGAATTAGCAGCCAGATAATAAGACAGATATTATTAGTTTGACTTTGTTCCCTACAGTTGATTTGTGGTCTAGTTTGCTGCTGCCTGCTCAAGCCTGGGTTCAGGTCTGACCACTGGGATTTTAGCCCACTCTCTCGCTCTAATTGTTCTCGCTGTGTTTTGGAATAAATAAAACATGATTTAGCCTACCCCACTTCCAGTGTAGAGATGGATCAAAGTTCTTATGCATCCCCGAAAGATCCATTAACAATGGGGAACTGTCGGATGTGGAAAGGGTCAGATCCCTCTCCTGTTAAAGCAGGGGTCAGTAATATTAAAATCAAGTCTAGTGAAAAACATGAAGCTCCTCCCCTAGAATTCAATGATGTTGCTAGTCAAAAAGGTCCTAACGGAACATTAGTCAGAATCACACTGGATTCATGAAAGGAAAATATTGACAACACATTGGATAACGATCAAAATCCCACTATTCTGAGATGTGTATTCCCGTGCTCTGTTACAGTATTGGTTACAGCATTAGCAGCAGTGCTTTATGGGCCGAGGCAAAAATAAACGCTTTGGTGCAGGTTTGTTAAACCATAATGACAAACACACATGTTTTAGCAGGCAAAAAAGACCTATGGGCGATAATTACCCATAAGTCACAAAAACTGCAGGATTACATTTTATTAGCCTTCACCGGCTACTATTGCTCTTTTTATTGAGACAGATTAAATATAAATGACAATGTAAATAATGAATAAATGAAATAAATACCAAATGTGCCATGATAGGATTATAAATACTATGTATATATTAGAATGACATACATACAGTATAGGACACATAGGACGTGCTTTTACTGCAGTCGCTTAACTGCAGTACTGGTGTAGCTAAACTACACAAGTAAAATTGTCTTCCATAATAAATCAAATTTAGATCAGATGTGAGATGTGAGACACTGACTTGGTTTCCATTTAAACGTTAAACAACGACCACTTCGATCTGTGTCAACAAATAGAAGTTGCCATTCATTTCCTTATAGCGGTTTCCATCAAGTAACCTTTGACACTTTGCACATAGCCCAGTGCTAACAGACCCAGTTGAGACATTACTTCCAGTATGTCTGAGGGATGTATATCCGTCCAAGTCCTACGAAAAAGTGTTTTAAATGGAGACCAGTACGTTCTTGCCACCCACTAGGCCGGTCCTCTGAAGGGTCTACTTTCCTGCCATCCATGTACTGTAGTTCTTCCCTTGAATATCCATCTGACTGTTAAAGCATCTGCTTTTATTGAAGAGACCATTCACTGACATTTGATTTTGCAATACGTCTAAAACAAATTAAAATGTTCTTCTGTTAGCAGTTTAGCCTTCTATGAGTTATGTTTCTGGTAATGACCTAACTGATCTATCCTGCTCTTGTATTCCAGTACCCAGCAGCCCTTATGAACCTTGGGGCCATACTCCATCTCAACGGGAAGCTGCAGGATGCAGAGGCCAACTACCTGAGAGCACTGCAGCTGAAGCCAGACGACACCATCACCCAGTCCAACCTGCGCAAGCTGTGGAACATCATGGAGAAACAGGGCCTGAGGACCATGGGGCCTTGAGTTTGCACACCAGCCAATCAGCCATGTGTACGGCAGGCCTGGGGAGGAAGTGACCCCCGCTGCTCCATTGGCAGAGACAGGGAGGAGATACTGGGGAGTTGAGCAGGGGGACAGGAGGGAGAAAGCAGAAAAAGGCACAGGACTGCTGAACACTCCTCGGGTCAGGAGTAACCTCCCTAGAAAACGGTTTGGTTTGATGTGCGCCACGCCTGCATGGTTTTTTGCGACGTTGTACAAAACTGTTCTCCCAAGACCGGTGACAGTCGACCGGAGCGCTTCACTTGAACTTGGTCTGAGGGTGATACTTGAATAGTTGTGATTCATTGGGTTTTGGTATCACTGCATATTTAAAAAGGTATTAAAAAAAAATCCTGGGGCAGTGCAAGATTAAAAGGTTCAGAGAGAGACAGGAAAAGTGGGTCCCTAGGTGCTGCTCTCTTGAGTGGGTCCCTCAGTGCTGCTCTCTTGAGCGGTAGTAGGGACTTTTTTTCACTGTCAAATTGTGCTTTTGGTCTGATTACATTTGTTTTCATTGGATCATAATTTCCACATCAGTGAAATTCATGGCATGGTGTTGGAGAATACAGCTTTATCATGTATGGTTGGTTTTTAAAATGGAACAACTATTGGAAGCCAAGGTTGGCGAATCATTAGTTCTGACTGCCTTTTGAGATTTCACTAGTTTCATTTGTTATTTAACATCGATTCCTATAACACTACACCTGCTTTTGTGATATGTTAAGCATCGTTAATGTGATAAAAGGGAAACAATTCATAGAAATGTGGCATACAGTGTTTCTGGTAGACAGTATGAATACGTCTGTCCTAAGGGTACAGTCATGTCTTTTCACCTTTAGATGGATGGATCCACGGAATATAGTTTGCCAAAAACAGTATTATGAATAAGCTTGTCTGAAGGAAAGGTTAACATTATTGTTCAGAATTTCTGAAATTTAGGACATTTCTGTCATTATTTTCAACTATTATGCCTTACTATGTGAAGAGGAGAATCTATATAAATGTACCAGAGTATCACCTCTATTAAGCTTGGTGTTTCATGAAGACATCACATGGCTGCTGGGTTGCCTAGTCATGTCTTCTTGACAGTTTACTTAGAGAACCGTAATGGGTTATGAAAGGAAATAGTGAGCTACCTTCTCTTAGTACTAAAACTGGCCCCCGTCAGCTGTAATTCCAGTTTGGAATTTGGACGGGAGCAGAAAACTGAGGGCTTACCAATAAATAGTACTTTGTAATGGTGACCTTAAGTCATGGCGCGAGGCCAGTCGGAAGCGTAACTGAATACAGAAATCTAACCAAATAGCTGTCAAAATGATGCACGCCATTAACATAACAATGCAGAACCATGGTTTGTCTGAGGGAATCTTTTATTGTAATATAGCTTTGTTTGGAAATGTACATTTTCTCTGATTTGTTCGTAGTCGAAAAGTTAAGTTTAATATATGCAGTTAAAAGCTACAAACAGTATGTAACAGGCAAAAGTCTGACTTGGAAGGCAAAGCAATTGCCCAGTCTGTATCGTAAGACATGAAGTATTTCCCCATCATCAAACATCCTGATGTCAGTTTCTTTTTAGTTGTGTTTAAACATTCATGTGTGTGTGTGCGTGCGTGCAGTTTATGTAGTCATTAACAAATGAACCACCGTTTATCAACTGTCACCAACTTGGAAGTGTCTTGGGAAAACAGATGATCCCACTATAACATTTCTGTTTATTGTAAAGAACCCCTCAGCCACTAGACTGTTTATTATTTTAAGTTATTACATTCTTTAATTTCTTTCTCTTGGCATATAAACCAGCTGGCACTGTGTTATATTTTCAAATATATGTTAAATGGAGATCTTAAGATAAATATTGATTCATTTAGTTGGAAGACAACTTCCTGGCAATTATGACAAACAAAGTATTATATTCAACATATTTTCTGACAGGTGTATCATACATTTTCTAAAGATATTGCATGATAGAAAAGAAAAAGTTCCTCATGGATAATAGTTGAAATGGCCACCAGAAAGTATTAAAACAATGCCTTTTTGTTGTTGTCCACTTTCCTACACAGCGACCCAAATCCCCAGAGTTTATACCCATTGCTAGTTAGTCGTATGATATTATTAAAAATGTATGAGCCCCCGGTTCCACTGGGTACATCACCTCTGTTCTGTGTGTCTTCTGGAGGCGTGACACTGCAGCATGTCTGGCTGGAGCTGAATGGATTCAATCAGTGGTTCTGATGGTCTCGTCCGTGTCAACACTGTTGTGTGTTTAGATCTCCGTATCTCTTTATTGCTGTAATATTGAGCTGGGTTTCCACAATGAAGGTTTCTACCCTCTCACCTCCCCCATAACGAGCTGTGCTAATTTATCTTGTGTATAAAGTGTTTATGAACAAATGAGTGTGACTGAAAACAATGTTTCATTCTGTATCTCTGCTCAGGGATTTCAAACGATGGGCTGTATTGGAGAATCATGCTCACAGAGCACTCAAGAGTTTACTAAATTGAAGTTTTATTTTTTGAAAGTTGTTGTATTTGTATAAATTATCAAGATTTGTAGCCTTTCCTTTTTTGTAATTAAAGAAATCAATGTGCCAGAATAGACTTAGGTTTTCTCCCACAATAAAATAATGGTGGTCTGCTTTCATTTTCTATCTTAAGTGTTTTTTACATTTACTCCATCTTGTCAAACTCGAAAACAACTTTCCCCTTGCCGTTCTATATAGGGAAATGTACAGACCATGCTTTGCCTCCTAATCACAAAGTGTATGGAACATAATGGTATTGCAGGCTATGGAACGGTTTTTACAAGGCATTTAGAGAGGTCCCACTGAAAATGTGCTATGGTCCGTCATAAAATCTGCTCAAATGAATCTCCTGCTTTCATCTCTGTGCACAAAGGAGGTGTAAATATTCCCATATTGACGGGGAGGGTAACACAGTGTCTACATCTGGCCTGGCTGTTTCTGGGCCTCCTCCCTGCCCCATACACTAGACCCCGCTGACAAGCAGAAGGCCCGACCCAGTAACCCTCCAGACACGGGAGTAAGTCTTGTGATGTTTCTCACATGTGTCAGTCTGAGGTCTGCTCCCGTTATGTGAGCACACCATGGTGCCCACGGCTTTCTTATGGAGTCTAAACGTTCTGGGCGAAGACTGTTCCCATTGTCCGTTGCATTTCAGATCGTATTCTCCCCAAAACAGAGACGCTCTTCTTATGGTGATTTAACATGTCAGACAGAATGGAAACACGCACCGACTCACGTGCTCTTATTTCGGACCGGTTGGCGTGAGGAGCATTGTTGTCCCGGTCCTTTTCAGACCCCAGCCAAAAGGCCACATGGCTCAATGACGTTATTCTGTCCAAGCTCACCCCGCTGAAATACATCCTTTTCATGTTAGGCGACTGCAGTTACCGCGAAGGCCTGCGTGTCGCTGAATGCCATGTCTACTACATATAATCCCGCTTCGAGTGAATGTTTGACACGCTTTTTACATGTCCACTGCAAGATGAACTGAAAGATATCTTGTTGAGTCGCTTTGAAGGTAGTTGAAAAATAGCGTTACAATAACACAAGTGCATGCGGAATTCTTTCCTTACATCTGGCACTTCAGCATTATTTTCATAGTGTAGTGATGCTCTTTGCCATACTTCCATAATTAAAAAAATAAAATAAAATAAAAAAATAAAATATAAAATCCTTCACAGGACAGATTTGGTCCATGCAAGATTACCACAACTGCGCTTTCAGCGGTATTATAAAAATGGTCTGAACTATCAGAAATATTTTCCTTCACAGAAGAGCACATCTCATGCGTTTTGATTTCCTGCTTTTATATCAATAAATGCACATTTTTATCACAGCATTAGGCATTAAGTCATGGATTCCCTGTGTCCAGCACCCAAGGAAATATCACATCTGTCTTACATTTTCATGACCTACTTCATCATGTTAGAATATTGCCTCTTGCATCCAGAGAAGACCAAGCTGGAAGAGGGGCTCACCATATCCTTCTGAGGGTCTTTTTCTTATTATGTTGTTATATGTCAAATCTGCCAGCTGTTATCAAGCAAATATTTTATGGAATGCTTCGGCACCCTATCAGGGCTTTGATCTGGTTGGCGTGGGCCAGGCGCTCCGAGCCAATATGCAGCTTCTTTTGAACGGACGGCCGTGCGTGATGGAGGGAAGTCTTTCCCTCTGGACCCAATAGCCATTGTTATTGCTCGACAGAAGAAGCATTAGAATGAGGATTAGGCACGGAATGCTTGACTCAACAATAGGACAGCTACCTCTCCAAGACACTGCTTCTTATTATTGAAGGGCTTTTTTTAGCTTCAGGAAATTGCATTTGTGCATTTCAGTGAAATGCTCTTCTAAATGCTACTGTATCTGTTTCATAGGCAGCAGAATGTATCAGTTATGAAAACATTTTCAAGCCCTAGGGGATCAAAGGTGTGGAATTATGGCATGGTAGCCTGGCCCTTTATTCTTCTACTTCCTAAGGCAGAATCAGTTCCACAGTAACAAAGAGACCATACATTTTAAACAACCTATTGCATGTTATTATATTTACTGAAGGCACATGAGTCTGTGAAGTAAAACACACAAACACCGTCGCTAATGTACCTGCAGCTAAAGGTAGCCTTATTTTGACATTTCACAGGCCACCATCTGCTTAATAACTTGTGGACAATACTTCCAGTCTGTCAAATAAATCAGCTGAGAGTAAAGGGGGACTAAGGCCTGGATTCAATCTGAAAGCAGTTTATGGGCATTGCTGCTTTTAAAGACTATTTCCAATTGAGCCGACATCTGCCGCATTTTGAATAGTATTATCAGTGAACATTGCCTTTAAACCAGCACCCTGCAAATTTTAAGCGGTCTTTACTAGTTTGGGCCTGCTGAATCATCTTGGGCTGGGTATATGATATGTAAGTTTTGGCAGCCTGGACAAGGAACTAACCTCAAGATGAATGTGTCAAAATGGAATACAAGATAGTTAGAGAATACAAGCTGGTGTGCTGTGTTTGATTAAAATATTGGTATTTTTGGCGTGTTTAATTCTCAGTAATCGTACAAATATTGATTTACTTGCAATAACAACAACAATAATATGAATACATTTAGTTCATCAATCTTTTCAATGCCAAAGATAATCTTCAAGACACTTAAAAGAACTCAAATATTGTTTTGGTGGCAGCACGTCTTGACCTGGTGATGGGCTTCCACATCTGACAGTGTTATTAGTGAGGATTACAGTGTTGAGGCAGTTTAGGAAGACAGTAGCAGTGGGAACATTGGTGGTACAGGGAGGAAGTGTCAAACGGAAACAGAGGCTTTTTACTGGCTAAATGTTTTTGGAAGCCTAAATTTTTTAATAGCAATTATACATTTCAGGAGTTTGTCGTTTATTGCCAGTTTACCACAAGTGATGTTACAGCCCTTAGCGCTTTAACATGGCCCATATACCATACCCACTTATACCATACTGGTTAACCCTGAACTGGTGCTCTTGACACGAGAGTTTGCCTGCTATGGGGGATGGAGCTACACCAATGAGATTGGAGGGTGTCATCACAATGTTTAGAGCACAATCAAAAAACTTTAAGGCATTGAAATGAACTTCCAAGTCCATGTCAAGTACTCAACAGATGGTACTGAGAAACGAGTTGTACATTGCTTCTAATGAAATTGTAATGTCATTCATCATCATCATCATCATCATCGCATCCGCCACCATTTTGAATATGTCCGGAATGCCCCATCAAACTAGCCACATATTGTAGCCATACAGCTAGTTGAAGGCTATCCTGCGAAAATATGTAAACACAACCTGGAGGTGGACAGGAATCAGCACATCTTACAAAAGCTTATTGACTGTTTCAAATGATGAGGTTTCGAGCTGGAAAATCACAAGACAATCACAAAACCAGAATCCTGGAGGTTTTGGGGGACACTTTGATTTTGTGATGTTACTCAAAAGTGCAATGAAAGATCACTTAGACTGTGCTACATTGTCCAAAACAATATACAACAAGTCCTACATTAGCTTACACATGAAAGCCAAGACATTACATAGAGTAAGCCTATGCCTGAACTGAGCCTGAATCCTGCATATTAAACAGCTCTGTTGTCTTTGTACAACCATGTTAACCAGAGCCAGTCTCTCAGTTCACAACAGGAGCACAACATGTGTGACAGTGAATCAAACAGAATAATTTCATTCCTGTTGTTTTGTCACATAAACCGGAATTGTTATAAGCCTGATCCTTACTCTAAACTCAAGTCGTATGGAAAATGTGGAAATGCATCCTGTTGAGTCACACATTTGAACATTTGTTGCTGTGCTGTCAATACACTCCTATGTTCACTGGAGAGGATTTCATTTGTGAGAACAAAATACACTTTCTATCCGTACTAATACTATGAATGAAAAATGCATTTCAGCACATATTTATGAAGGGAATAGTTTCGATAGATATTCATATAAAGGGTCACCAGGTTTTTCCTGGTGTTTAGTCCTCTGTAATAAACAAGAGAGATATGTCAACGCTAAGCTGTGGAAAAGTAGAGAGCGGGGATTTTTGATTTCTTTAAACTGAAGTGATCCATCATTGTTGCAGAGGAAATATGCTTTGTGGTTCCAATACAAACAAGCAATTTCAGATAATATTCACAGCAAATGCTACATTTTTAATACATAAATCAAATAGAACTGAAACTGTTATCATGGAGAGAGAGACCATTCATCTCCTCTCTGCCAGTATCCAGTCATCACTTCCTACAGATGGGGAACTTTATTTACTTTCATCCAAGACATTTATTATTTTTTATTAGAAAGTGTATTTGAAGAGATTGTTTCTAAAACCCTAGAAACAATCTTTTGAATGTCTGTTTTGTCAACCGAAATGCGTCTACATTACTGGTACGCACGCACGCACGCACGCACGCACGCACGCACGCACTATTCGCTATTTACAAAATGTTCTAACCACTTTATCATAACAGATCATTTGTGATCGTCTCATTCCAGAAACTCTTGAAACCAATGCTCTTAAGAGCGCTCCCCTGACTAGCGACCATCACTGAGCATGCAGGCACCCAACCCACAGCAGAGTTGGTGAGAGGATGTGAATATTGGCCCCGCCCACTCCGAGGTGAACTGATAGGATGTTAGACTTTTCTGCACGCACGCGCACACGCACGCGCGCGCACACACACACACAATTTCCCATAGACACCAAATTTGGCTTTGTGGTTGTACACTCAACACAAAACATGCTCGTCATTAGCTCAAGGCACTCAAAACTAGACAGATTTTACCTGAACTAGACAAAATGTTTATAGTGCACATAGCGATCATACAAATGTGGACGTCACAGATTCACACATTTTATGTTGCGTACTCCCTGAATGTCATTCACCAACCCTGGTATATTACGTTTTTAGCTTGCCACATTTAAGTTGAAGAAAATGCCAAACCTTCCAACGTTCTGTTGATGTGGCTTTAAGAAGGTCAAGATCATGGGAATCCATTTCATTTGCACCCACTGCATCCAAAGGGAGAAGAGAGATCATTCTGAAAGAGCGTTTTAATTACAAACCAACCAACTTACTATTTCTGGTCCATACTCCCACATATCATTCAACCACCACAGTCCTCTCATAATAACCCAATATACAGATGCACAAAATGCATCAAAATGTGAAGATTTTGTTGGTGTCAGTGTACTATTGGACCCAGCATCCACTAAGGTCAACATGAGCCCCTATTAGGCACCCAGCTAAGGTGTTGGTTGGAAGGTTGTGCACTCAGTCATTCATTTTAAATTTATTTTTTGCCATGGTTCTGTTGCTGAAGTTACAATGAGAGGTCGCGGTTTATTGGGATATTGGTGTGGGGTCACCTCGAACGCTTCAGTCAGTCTCCCAGTGACCCGGCCCCAGCTTGCCCTGACTTTGCAGGGTGTACGAGGAGCCAGTGATAGAACCCAGAACATTGTTGCATCAAAATGGCTGCCCGGGAGGATTTACAAAGAGACCCGAGACACAGAAACCTCATAAACTGCCCATGATGTGGCAGCCTCCAAATCTTTTGCTCAGGAAATGACACCCTTTCGCGCTCTCTGAAAACAGGACACAGTTTGCCTTCTGCCAGACGTTTGCTCCATGGGCATGCGGTCCCAACTATTCCCATAACATCCCAGCATGCACCACATTTCCATATCTGTGCATTGTGAGCGTTAGTGTGTATGGTGAGAGGAGCAGGTGCGGTCATAGCAAGGCGTCAGGATTGATTCGTTCCAAGGAGGGAGACAGATGTGGAGGATCCAGCAGCGCATGTCAAAACAAGAGGCTCTCCTCCGGATTCCTTGACAGCTGGAGATGCGTTTAAAACCAGGGAAAATGGAAGAGGGAACACGGGAGGGAGGAGCTGTCCGTGGGACAGCACGTGTTGTCGCCCAGCTGGAGACAGACGCTTCTCACAGTAAGCATCTGGGCTGCATTTGGTCTGTCTGTCCGTCTTCCGTGATGACTGTGGTCACTAGGATTGGTAAGCATGTATGTGGTGACAAAAAAAACTACGGCCCAAAAACAGGTGTTTTTTTTTCCTGTATTCCGCCCCTGCACAGTATTAAGCCTGCAGATATTCACAAGAGTGCATTCCGTAAACGCTATATCTTCTGGACAAGATGCCCCTCTATGACCAAAATGACCTGCTATGGACAGTAATTTGCCAACATTTTAAGAGAATGGTAATTGTACGCTATAGAAGGTTTGAATGGAGAATGATTGCTGTTTATGTGCTGTAACAGCACAGTGCTGTGCCTCAGGTATCTCTTTAGAACTACTAAATGCAGCTTGAGCCTCATGTAGCACATTTGATTCACGAAATGAAAACAACTAAGACACATAATACTAGGTTTACCCAAAAGGCTCTTTTTCCTTGGATTTCTAGAAGGCTAACATAACCTATGGCTAGCATAACACTACCAGATTTTGTTCAACACAGAGGTACATTTTTACATCCGGTTCAACACAGGGCTACTTCTCTACATCCAGTACTGTATAATGCTCGTGCCTAATGTTTGTCTTATTTCAGGCTCATAACTAAAAGCAGCAATGCAACACCTCTAAACGAATTACAGTGTAGTCGTGTGATCGGATTTACCCCCAAAAGAATTACAAATTGGCATTATGCATCCTTGTTCTCTTAGTGGAATTAGTGTCCTACCTTTTCAACAAGGTGATTAGCTACTCTGTCTTTCACCAGCTGAGTAAGCCAAGTGGCATTTTTTGTATCAGATATTGTTGATTTTAATGCTTGATTTCATTAATGCAGCTCCCAGGAATACTAGGCTGTGGAGATTGTCGTCATTGTCTGATGCACTGGACATTCCAAACATCTGAACTGTTCCAGGAGTACGGATTCAAACTTTATGGTAGTATTTTCTACAGCTGCACCCGGCCATCCACCATCCGTTCTAAAACCGTGCCTTGTAGCTGCTCAAAAGAGTTTTTAATTAAGATGGCTCATCAGTGTCTTGCTTATTATTACCTCCTGTCAAAACCTTTTTAGTGATCTTCAACCTTACAGAGGAGTTAAACCCACGGCAGGACAAGCTGTCTAGGGCTCAGATATGTGGTTTGAACAGGAATCCACACACCATGCGCTACCCTTCATCGTGGGTTTAGAAACATGGCGAATGCACACACAAGACAGCTAGGCCTCGATTAAAAAATATGGTTACAGTGTATTGTAGTGGTGCGCAACTCCTGCTCTTTCCCTTCACTCTCTATTAGGCTCATTATCCTACTGAGAGCAAATGGAATTTCAGGCATTTTCGCAGGGTGCCACCGGTTCCCCTCAGGTTCCCCCCACGGTCCCTCCTGGACCCCCAGAGCAGAACTCTCCGGCTCGTTATTCACCCGGAGCGCAGAGGGAACGGCTGATTGTTCGCCTTAGAGACCCATTAGAACAGACGGCCTGCCGCAGCTCGCCACCACACTCATCCATCACGCAAATCCGGAACACGGACGTGGGGCACCAGTCCACTGGTGTCTACTATATTACACGCGTGTCAGTAGAGAGCCCAAACTGTTGCTAATAACACTGGACACCAGGATTGAAAAATGCAAACAGAGCAATGAAACACTAGCGGGTGGTTGTGTAAGAGGGTGGAATAGGCCCCATATCAGCGAGGATTCTGTTACCCAGCTTTGACACCCTCTGGCTTGGCTCGCCACCTCTGCCCTGTGCAGTAGCTGACCCAGGTACTACTTGGATGGAGTACAGGCTATGTTATTCTATTCCTGTCTATGCTGAAGTTGTACATTTGCAAATAGGCTACATGATCTTCAGTGCCAAGCCTTTGACAATTCTGATGTTAATTCCAACTGAAAACTCTTACAGTTTGGAAATGGACCAGTGGACTTTAAATCCCAGGTGTAGCCCTGGACTGACATATAAAGGGGGTGGGGGTGTATTAGAGAAGACCGAGATGTATAAACAAATTGGGTTGAAGACTGTGTGAATACTCAAGCATTATGCAGGACATAACTGAACTAATTTCTCTCCAAAATACACTCAATACACTACCACCTTCACTGGGACTTGCTCTGTGTGACCAACATCAACTGTTTTCTTTCATATACTACTATAACCGTCAACATTGCTTCATTTGGCAACTGCTTTTAGTTGACACTTGATAGGGCTTAGTGTTGCATTTCTATTGGGATCAGAGTATGTGCAACCAATTTGACCTTCAAAACAAGAGTCTGGTGGAGGAAATGCAGAACATTTGCTGTGTGACAGTGATTAAGCATTTATTTGGATTAAATAGATTCTGAAACAGATTAAACAATTAATTTGAGACTCTCACGTGAGCTCATCGCTGTTTTTTATTCTCTGCCAAGTACGGGCATGCTGTCCAATAGTCAAAAACACATTAAGATCCAACTGCAATATTAACAAACGCGTGCAAGTTTGGTAAAAATCACACAAAAATCACGCAAACGTGTCTTTTGCCAAAATATTTCTGAAAGTCCCTGTTTCCAAGTTATTTGTTTTAAACAGTCAGATTGTTTCCACACATGCCTGATTGTAGTCATTCCCTTTGGAGCTTTTGTTGGTTCTTAGCTTTGATATGAAAAGCATCCATACAGGAAGGATCTAAACTGTTGCCGCATGGATAACGGTACCAAACCAAACACAGGCTACATTTTAAATGGTACCTTATTGCCTAGTTCCTAGGCAAATGCTTGAGCTTCTTGTAGGACAAACAAGCTGAGTGGTGGAAAGAGTAGGTGGGCTGCACTATATTAAAAAAATCTGTTAAAATATATATTTAAAAGGCATCTGCCATTTGAATATGAGAGCTGCATTTTGGAAGGACAGTAGAATTAACAAATCATTTTGACTTACAAAAGGAGGGACTGTTTTGGGGGAAAGGTGACTTGTTTGGGACTTGTAGAAGGCACACATACATTACTACTGACAGAGGCTAGCGAGCAGCTGTGTAGTTTGCAAAAACTTTTGGTGCTTATAGTAGATGCCTTCAAGGAAAAACGTAAGCTAGTTTGTTAACGAGCATTTCAGCTTTTGATCGCTGGTTACTTGTTGGGCACAATAAAAGTTGTTAGCAAGTAATATAAGTATATAGTGATTAGGAAATGGGTTTTGGATTGTCATGATTGGGGCCTACATGCTAATTTAATCCAGTGATTAGAATTGTTCTTTTGACGTTTTTTTATCAAATGTGCTCATCCCACATCTAGTGTAAGATCTCTCTGGGCCACCAGCTGTCAAATCATTCCATGTGTCCATGACTGTTGTAGCTATTAGTGTTGAAGATGATGTAACATATGTGGGTGTTTTAGCGGTATGCGTGTTGCTGCTGGTAATAGAATTATGTGCTGGTGGGCTTCTCAGATCTCTGCAAGTGGTTACACCAAAGCACTTCTAGTTTGCAACACAAACAAAATCACTGACGTAATTACACAGCATCAATTCTCCTGAAATAGAACTTGACGCGTGCCTGGTATAATGCAAATGAGCATAGCTGAATAATAATCTGAAGCTGCATCATCGGCACAAGGAATAACTTAGATTTAAGGGCCATTACTAATGTTTATAATCACAAATTGTTATTTGAGGAGCTTACTTCTGAATTTGCATTATCAACGCATCCCTTAACGTCAAAGTAAACTGTCATGTTCCAAAGAACAGCAGCCTTGGTCTATGATATGATTTGACTTGCTACTAGTCTTAGAAGCTAGAATGTTGATGTATGCTGATGACTGCACTCACATGGCAGCGCACAAAGCCTGTAAGCTCACGGAATCTAAACAATGAGTTGCAGTAAGCATCAACAGCCTGAAAACATCAAAAGGTAATAGTATAGTACAGCATTTGGTTCAAAACATTCTCCAAAAACAACATCTCTGCTGGATTTTTTATGAAGGGCGTGGCAGTAAAGCCAATTTGTGGAGTCTACACTGGAAGGAGCTGGGCAGTCAAAGTCAAGTCAAATAGACAAAATATCCATGAAGATTGGAAGGGGTATATCTGCTGTAAAAATAAGCTTTGTAGTAGTTTTTAATGCTCTAGCCATGTCCCACCTAGAGAAATGTTTGACATTGTCTGCTGTGGCACCTGGTTATAAATAGAGCATTGTACATTACACTTAACTAAACACACAGAGCTAGCATTACTAGCATGCATGCTGAACCATTCTGGATAGAAGATAAACATTTTTTTTTTGTGAGAAATATCCCTTTAATGTACAATCCATTTATCTACATAGTGAAATAAAATACTGCTGAATATCACATTGAAGTTCTCAAGACAGATTTTCATGACTTGTGACTCATTTCACCACACCCAGTTTACATCCATTGAGGAGCTGCAGAGAAGTGTGGGCAGACAGGAAGCTTATTATCATGCTACTTAGGCATCACCCTTTATCACTCTATAATTTTGTCTTTCTATCCTTCATCGCCAGATCGCATTTTACAAATCACATAGTTGTTAAACTAGGCAAAGCCTGCCTGTGAAAAAAACACCATGAATCATTTGTTTAGCTTACATCTTGTTCAGTCATGTTCACCAGAAGAATACATGTAGCACAGAAAGAAAAATAGCTAACAAGCTTTTTATTAACAAAAGTACAGTTGCCATAACTCTGAATTTCACTGCAAAAATAACATTATACTGAGTTAATATGAACTCAGTGACTCATGAACTTGAGCTGTGGGACACATGGTGGCCTGGGAGGCTTTTAAATCAACCACTGATGATGCTGACTTCAATGTGGACTCCACGTGGACAGTCGTCTGAAAACGTCAGTAAACCTCCTGGAAAGTTGTATTTCTTGTAAGTTTAGGAACATGATATTAACACTCGATAACACCACTGGATATTTGAGCAATATTCCAACCACATTCAAGGTAACCAAATGTTACAAATCAGAATGGAAAAACAAACTGGCTTAAATTACATTCAGGTGCACCTAAACAGGTGGAAATTATTAGAAAACTGTTAGTATGTAACTTGGGAGGGTCAAGCCTTCCATAAAGATTAGAAACCTGGCCAAACACCACCAAGATCCCAAAAGACAACTAAGACTCCTTAGAAATATTGCTGAAGCCCATGAGTTTGGGAGGGGTTACACTGCCATTTCCAAGCAAATCAAAGTGAATCATTCCACTGTCTGACAGATCATTTTCAAATGCAGAAAAAAGACTGACATTTATAAGAAAACACCAGCACTACTGGAACTATGATGTGGACAGGTGAGCCAATGCTGAAATTGTTTGGCAACAATGCCAGATGCCATGTTAGGCAAAAATCAAACACTGAGGAACTGAGATACTTCACAACAACCAAAAAGCATAGATGCAGTGGCATTATGGGGTGGGGCTGCTTTGCTGCCTCAGGGCCTGGACAACTTGCAATTGTTGAATGAACCATCAATTCCATATTGTACCAAATTATTTATAAGTAGAATGTTACGCCATCTGTATTGACCCTATGACTACAGAGCAATACAGACTTGCGACTCAAGCACGGGGGACTTTGGAGTCTACTTGAACCTGAAGTAATGGGACTGTACTAAATCACTGTCTCACAAACGTACACATTTTCTCACCTGACCACCACGGTGATGACAATTGCACATGTTTTGATATACATTTTAAATAGGAAATGCTGCGAAGATGCAACCATCTCTGCTTTCAAAAACTCATCATACCTCTGCAAGCACATGGGGTAAGATTAGCAAGCCAGCTCGTCTACTTAGCCAGCTAAATCCTATAACGATCTTTTTTCAGATTGAACAAGTAAAAGTACAGTACATCAAAATGCAGTAATATAGTCCTGTGATAAAGTAATATTCTAGCCAATTTACAACATAAAACACCACGTGTTAGTATTTGTATTAGTGGTTCATTGGGCTTGACTCAAACTTTATTATTTAGTAATGCACTTAGCAACATAACCAGTCTAGCTAGCTAGATTTAAGTTGAAAGCAATTGCTGCTAACCAAGTGTCACTCCACCGAAGACCTGACATACTAATAACAAATGTTTGATTGACAAGGTGTACTGAGCGTTACTACAGAAGGTAAAAATATATTTTTACCAGTAACACGCATGATGGTCTTCATTCTCAAGAATCTTATTTGCCACACAGATAAATAACAGAAGTACAGTAGTACTTATTTTTGGAGAGGACGAACCAGGCACCTGCAGATTTGGCAGTCGATGTTGTACTTCAATTTAAAACGAACACCGAGCAAAATTAACAAACTGAAAGAAGTGAAGGTTTGTAACAACGGAAACACTCACCACTGCCGTGACCACAAACTGCGACAAGTAAAAATGACCAACAAGCGGGGGGAGGAGAGGAGAAACATTTAAACTCATACTAATAACTTGATTGGGACCTGGTGTGAGTGACAATTGGCGACAAGACAATAAAGGAGTCCGGGGTGAGTTCGTGAGTAGTGGGAAACCGGGAAAAACCGGAGATGACGGAGCTGTACGTCACCTCATCGTCACAACTGGAAAAAAATGGCTATTCAAACATAAAATATGAAGAAAAAAAATCCTTGTTACTGTGGCTCTAATATCTTGAACAAAATATCTAACTAATATTCAAGTATCTTTTTGACCAAGTAATCTTTTACTCTTACTTGAGTAGTTTCTTCAGGTGATTCTTCAACATTCACTTGAGTACATTTTAGGATGTGTAACAGTACTTATACTTGAGTGCAGTTTTTCAGTACTCTACACACCCCTACCTCTACCTTAACCTGAGAGATATATTTTTCTGACTCGCTGCCTCTTAACCCCTCCTGACATTCTTTAATTTTCACTAAAGCCCATCTATCCTTTCAATGAGGTTCTCAATGTATCAGGCATAATATGTTCTTGCATCGTGTCTGTGACTTCCATCCTATGTCTGGCCTCTAGCATTCCTGTGATGGACTCATACAGACCAATACGCTTGTTGCATAATGTCTGTTTTGAAAATATGTATTGTACCAGTTACTTGAACATCTGAATATTCTAGGACCATTTGTGTCACAAAATCTTGAAACCAAAAGATCCAACCTCAAGATTGACCCATTGTCACAACCATTCATTAAGAGGACTTTACTTCCTTATTGTGGGTCAGCTCCATTTTCATCTGATGGACATCTGACATATGGATGCTCATGAGTACTAATATTCATCATATCCATCTGAAACATTCACAGAGCTCTGTTCTCCGTCAACCTATTGGTATCAGTTTGGGGATCAACTCTTCTCTGAGAAGCCCCCAAAAACAATTTGTACCCCAGAACTCTTCCTTCCCCAAATCTCTGATCCTGGGACAACCAAGCATCCATCCTCCTGAATCATTCAGATCCTTCAACCAACTGAACCATCAAATCCTTCAATCATCCAGAACTATTGAGATCTTTATCTTATCCTAAACTGTCTTTAGATCCTCCAGAGCCCTCAGCTGAATCTGAGACGTGACCTCTGATGACATCTTCCACATGGTTTACTTCTGCAAAAAACAGCCTTTCCTCAAAACTCATTTCAAGTTCAAACTCTTTCAGCTGACAGCATTTTGCTTACTTACGAAAATTCCCAAAAGCATTCATTTTGAACATGTGTACATCTTGAAGGTGTTGTTTGTACTCAGTGAATTGACAAAATTATAGACAGACATGGACCTGCCGAAGAATTGGAAGAATCACCTTTTCACAGAACTCATTCCATTTTGTTCAATTCCATTAATGGGCTGGGCCATGTTGGTTTATTTATTTCAATCGAAGTGCACACAACAAAAGATTGGTAACAGCAGTCAAGCAAGCAAGAAGTTGATGTGTAATAAATTATGCATATTAGGATCATATATTTGCCAAAAATACATTTCCATTTTTGGTCGGTATAGCAAAATGACAGTGGCACTGAACGTGAACTGGAGGTTAACTCCTTCCTAAGCCTGCTATATAAATGTCAAGGTAAAACAGGCTATATTTCTTCATTAGGGAACCCCAGAGTGCTTTACAGGCCTTAGAGACCTTTTAATGACCAACATGAGAGTCCCTGCCTAAATGATTCGGTTCTATATACACCACTTGCTTCTCTTTGTGAATTCTAAATGGCATTCTTGAAAATATATCAAGCTTCTTTCCTTTTTCTTTTTTCATGATGTGAAACATTACTCTGTGATTGCAACAACTTACTGTGTCAAAACGGAAACACTAACCATGAAAACCCGTTCAATTCAGGTGTCCCTACGCAGGACTCGTTATAGACTTCTTCACTGGACACATGGAGTTCACGGCGGCCTAAAACGTTGGTGCGGTTTATGTCTGAGCTGATACTACAGGCCTTCTGTCTGTTCACATAGTCCAGTTTCCAGAGGCTTGACATTTCTCCAATTGTGTTAAGATTGAAACTGAAATATATGCCTCCACTTCACCCCTATCTCTGGAAGTGAGCATGCCAAACTGACATGCAATATAATGTTTTCTGATATGTTTACACTTGTTGTGCTGAATGTATTAAAGCAGAAACAGGACTTCTCTGTTACCAAAATATAAATTATAACAATTTTGAACAGTGTTTCTGTAAATACCTTTCATGAAGTTAAGCATGGTTGACACAGGAAGGAAGTATGGTCAGAGCTCTGAATTCAAATGACTCTGGTACCATCTGAAATTCAAGTCATCCAGATATTTGGTTCAAATGTATTACTAATATGTAAGAAGAGACAGATCATGTTCAATTTCCTCTTGAACCTTTTATTTTAATAATAGAAAATGATGAGTCACATTAGATGAAATAATGGCCTTATCTGGAATAAATATGGAATCAGAAATGGTACAGATTATGTGGACATCCTTAAGTTCAGGTTTAACAACAAATAATTATCAGGGAAATGAAAATAATGTTTTTAGTGATTCAATCTAAAAGAAATCAGGGATGGAGGTGTTTGGTGTCAGGGATAACCTGGGGTGGTGAATCAAATAATTACCATGTTGATATTTCCTGTAAATAAAGTGCTTCTGCAAGGTATTCAGACTCCTACACTTCATGTACATTTTGTTGTGTAAAACCCATTATTATAAACATGTGTCCACTCATTGAACGAACAAAAAAAGGAATATATACATAAATATTCAGACCTTTAATTCAGCTCTTTGTAGAAGCTCCTTTTGCACTGACCACAGCTTGGCATCTTCTAGTGTGTCTCCACTAGATTTGCACAAAGGGGAGTTTCACCTGTTTCTCCTTGTACATCCTCTCAAGCTCTATCAGATTGGATGGGGAGCGTCAGTGAACTGCCATATTCAGATCTCCCCACAGATGTGCAATGGGGTTTCAATTCAGGCTTTGGCTGGGCCATGCAAGGACATTCACAGACGTGTCCCGAAGCCACTCCTGAGTTGTCTTGGCAGTGTCTCGAGCCATGCGCTCTGTTGGTGGTAAACAAAACCTTCGTATTTGTCATCTCAGCAGGATCCATTTGATTCGCCCACAGCAACCACAGGACATCACAAAGGAGGCACACAGTTTGAATATTTTATGCCTGCTCCTTACGTGGTTTTCAAAATACTGAACTTTATTACATGATTTTTGGGCATCACAGTGCACCAGCCAGAGATGGCGTGCTGAGCATGTTTTGTTTTCAAATTTTTTTAATGTCCTTTGTAGATATTGGCCTACAATGGTAATATTCTAATGATGGAAATATATATATCTACCATAATGTCTCATTAGACTATTGTCAGAAATATTCAAAGAACAGCGGTTATCTCAAAATAAAATGTAGCTGATGGTTTTGTGAAAATCATTTTGAAAAGCAGAGAATTTTACAAGGTGATACACTTACACATTCATGGCAGTGAACATGTTGGATTTTACACTGATTGTATAACATTAAAGAGTGTTTCATATGAATGATTTTGTTGCTGTTGTTCTTATGAACCTACATAAAATGTGCCATCTACCGTGCACTGAGCCTTAACCTCCACACCTGGAGGATAGAAACTGAGAGAAGAGGTAGAAGGTGTAGCAGAAGCATGCTGGCCTGGTCTGTTTGGATCAAAGGCTTCCGTTCTCCCCCTGTTTCTCTGCACATATGCCTAACCACAGCCAATTACTCAGGTTCCACCTAAACAAAATGCATGGAATAGCCATGCAGATCCTCTAAATATGAACATCAACCACAGTTTCGGTCAAACTATTTTCATGAAGCTGTTGTGTATGTCCACACCAGTGTGTTACCTCAAAGCCAATGCAGAGGATTAGTGATGCTTGGGGAATTAAGTGCAATTCCTGTTGCAATGTCCAGAGAATATCAATGTGGAAAAAAGTGGGAAAATGCTCCTTATAATTATCTACACCCCTGGAAGTCCCTTGAGATGATAAATCATTGTTGGGACAGTTAGCTAAAACACCTGAGCTAATACAACATCAGCAGCAAATGACCCCTGGAATGAACATCTGTGTACCATAGTGGATATACTCCCCTATTAGGCCCACGAGCTGGATAACACATGTGGAAAGAAAGGGCACCTGATTCATTACTGAGAAGAAATAAGCCGTATGAACAGAACGCTGAGGTGGGCTTCCAAAATCCGGTAGGGGCGTACGAGTACGAGCAACCAAATGATGATGAGGAAAATCTTGTTATTGGCCAGTAACCTACCATAACCTCATTTGATCCTTGTATGTAATTAAAATTCATAGATGCGAAACACGTACTTAACTCTATCCAGCTCCAAAACCTACTATTAGAGTGTAAATAATGCTGAAGAAAGTATACTGTAAATCACCAGGGTATTCATAAACACTCACAAGTATAGCTGCCTCCCTGCTTGGCACGTGTGAATTACGGCCCCTCCAGGGGTGGAGCAGGCATACGGATGACATACACTGAGCATGTAAATCACATCCATCTGCCCCAACCGACCAACCCACCAACCTATCAACCGACCAACCACAGCCTAACAACCAGATGTGGCTATGGTCTGGATGACAAATAAACCAATCACAATGAGATGATCTAACAAGGGAATGCTTTGGAAACTTTTCTGGGGTACATCTGAAGGCGTGGTTTTGGATGGCTGATCAAGCACAGCAAACTGTGTGTGTTTTGTGTGTGTGTGTGTGTTTGTGTCTGTCTGCATGTGTGTGTGTGTGTGTGTGTGTGTGCGCCTGCATGTGTTGGCTTTATCCATGTAATAATTTTATCTAATCACACCAAGATATTTTGATAATACATCATACTTTGTCAATGACATAGATTTGGTCCGGTCATGGGTTGAACACTGACGTTTTCGTTTATGGGAAGGAAACACAAATGTGGGTTTTGTTTACGGGTTGCAGGGGCACTTTAAACATTTACCCAGATGTAGGAGTGATCTGGGCCCGGATCAGAGGTGAATGTTGCCTGGGTGGCTTGAAGATGGTGCCTCATGTGATGGCTGCATTGTTGTGTTTATAAGTACTCTGTGTTATATGAGATGGCGTCTCATTTGAAACGTAACAAGTTTAAACGCTGAGGCAGAAAAGGGTCAGTAAAACACAATAAAGAACACCTTGGAAAGATGATCCGCTAATGTAATCTATTCCGGCTATCATCTATCCAGACATAAGCCCATATCAAATGAGAGAGAACAGAGCTTAAAAGAACTTTACTCTGCAAACTCACTATGAGATCATTACTTTTTTATCCAATTTTTCATAAGAACCTTACAACCAAATGTTTATCTTCATTAATTTAGGATGTTCGAGATATGATCAGTTAATTCACCTAGAGAATTTTCATACATTTTTTGACGATGTGGTGTTAAATGATGGCGTGGTGAGACAGTCACATGAGTTTTCATCTCCCTGGATGGAGAAACAAGATTTTAACCCCAAACTTGTCCTGTATGTTATCTACTGCCTGCAATATATTACATTAGGAATAAATAATGTGTTCTTACACCCAGAGGCCAAGCAGTGTTTTCAGTTTCACATCAGACTGACTGACATCATCACAAAACAAGTGAGAACATGGTACATCTGTGTGTTTATCATCATCCTCCTATAAAGAGTCATCATTTTGTTTCTATAAATAAGCTGGGGTGGAGGCGCAAACTGAAAGAGCAGGCCTGAAGTTAAAGTAAATGTACCTTGTCATTTTCAAGGCCCTGAATGGTACAAAACCTACTGTTCTTCTAAAGATGAACTACATCGCTGCAGTCTCATGACATAGGAACAGACACTGCAGTCTCATGACAGAGGAACAGACACTGCAGTCTCATGACATAGGAACAGACACTGCAGTCTCATGACATAGGAACAGACACTGCAGTCTCATGACATAGGAACAGACACTGCAGTCTCATGACAGAGGAACAGACACTGCAGTCTCATGACAGAGGAACAGACACTGCAGTCTCATGACAGAGGAACAGACACTGCAGTCTCATGACAGAGGAACAGACACTGCAGTCTCATGACAGAGGAACAGACACTGCAGTCTCATGACATAGGAACAGACACTGCAGTCTCATGACATAGGAACAGACACTGCAGTCTCATGACATAGGAACAGAGACTGCAGTCTCATGACATAGGAACAGACGTGCAGTCTTTTGGCATAGGAACAGCTGTGCAGTCTCATGACATAGGAACAGACGTGCAGTCTCATGACATAGGAACAGACGTGCAGTCTTTTGGCATAGGAACAGACGTGCAATCTTTTGGCATAGGAACAGACATGCAGTCTCATGACAGAGGAACAGACATTCAGTCTTTTGGCATAGGAACAGACGTGCAGTCTTTTGGCATAGGAACAGACGTGCAGTCTTTTGGCATAGGAATAGATATCCATCCAACCACTGTATCGCTGTGAGAAAGGGAATGTGAATGGACAAGATGAATCTCTATATTCCATGATTTCAGCACTTGCCAAAAATGTGGGTTGGAAAGTTACAGATGGAAAAAGAAAACATTGGCATTGTCATTTTTGTGATTTAGGCGTTCAATGGGAGAGGTGGTGAAAGATTTTGTACATGTTGCACTGGATTATAATACATGCTGACAATTTGGTGATGGAATACTAACTTCCATAAGAAATCCAATGAAACTTCTAATTAAGTCTCAATATTGTTGAGATTGATGCCCCCCCATTCCAACACTTTGGAGTTAACATTATACAACTGAGGGGTTAAAGTGCACAATGTCAGCATTCATTTGAGGTTTTTTTCATCCATTGGATGAATCATGCCGAAAAATAATTTGGACAGATAAACATTCTGTACAACAAAGTCATGTTTATCACTTTGTTGCATATCCTACGCATGTGATGATTGCCAGACGTCTGCTACCAATAGACGCCCAGATGCAGGGTATCTTCCCTGGTGATGCTCTGCCTAGCCGGCACTGCAGCCATCTTCAATTTGTTTCGGGGCCTCGCGCCTGGAAAAGCGACGCTCCATTGAATTCAGATTGGATGATTGACACTTTTTGGCCCTGAAAAACCTCTTGGTAGCTGGTGTAGCGTGTTTAGGAGTATAACCCTACTGCGTTATAAAGCGTCAACAGATTAGCATTGGTTGGAATTTGGTTGTATCGGAGCACACAAAACGTTTCCATAAACTTCAGGATTGCTTCTGGTACAGCCGTCAGCATTTACATCATCATCGAAGACAAGGGAGCCAGTTCCAGTGACTGCCATACGTGCCTAAAACATAACACCACCTCCGTCATTTCTCACAGTGGACGTAGTGTCAGTTACATTTTTTCTCCATGGTTTCCTCTTACAATGTTAATCTTTGTCTCATCGGTCCACCTAAACTCTTTTACTGTAGATACTTTTGAGTTCATCTCATTCTGGAGGCTGACTAGTTCATTGACACCTTACATTCCAGCCTCAGTACTTCAGCTGGTGAAGTCCTAGCTGACAAACCTAGCTGACTAGCTGACTAACTGTAGTATTCCTGATCTCTTTTTCATCTTTGTTATTATGGTGAGCTTTATTTGGTCATCCACGGTGAAGGCCTGGCTTGGTCTACTGATTTGTTAGCCATTGCTGAGCTCACCAGTGCTTTACTTTAAAAATAGCAAACAGTTCATCTTTGTGCTGGTTTCACTGTCTCTTGATTTATTCTGCTGGATCATGACATGTTTTTGGTCATCATGTTGTCAGACACCAGCAAGAGGCTCAAAATGCAAATTCAAAGCCTAAAATTACGAGTAGACATTAACAGCTCTGGTTTGCATGTTCTAACACTGCAGAAAAACAAATGTCCTTCTAATAAGAAACAGCTGTAAAGACAATTATTTGTCGAACCCTTAAAGGGGTGGACTGTGCACAAAACATGCTGTAATTTCTAAATGGTTCATCTGACATGGAAGAGAATCCCCTTAAAACTAAAGCTGACAGTCAGCACATTAACCCTGCAGTCATTTTATCACTTCAAATCCAAAGTGCTGGAAAACAGAGCCAAAATATTTGTGTCACTGTCAAAAAACACTTATATCGCTACTCCTTTAGTACCAATGACCTGTACAACACTTGGCCAAGTACTTGGCAATGTACAGTAATAGCTCATTGGCTTATTGCGTCAATAATGTTTGAGGTAGACTGTTGTTTCATTCTTGCCATTTCTGATCAGAAGAACATACAGTTAGTATGGAAATGTGTCAAATGTTTCTTGTTAGTGGCACCTTGGGATCCCAGTATGCCTGTTTGCAATATGTTCAGTCTAATCTGAAACATGAAATAAAGTTAGACAGACTCACAACAGCACCACACAAACAAAAATATGTCCTTGGACTCAATGATGGTTAGGAAACCATTCCTATACAAGTGTACAGTGATGTGTATAGAATTGAAAGCACATTGGTTAATAGGAGGTGTTACTCATTAGTGCTTCGATCAGAATGACAAGCTCAAACTCAGGGTCCTGTTTTTTTTCATCCTGGCCAGGTCACACATAAGCTCATAAATCCTTTATTGAACTATTGTCCTCCACAAAAGATGCAGCTGATGAGGATATGAGCTGACTGGAATGGAATGGGCTGGAGAGAAGGCTGTGTCTGGAGATAATGACCTGCTGTAGTCTGACTAACTCTGGAAAGTCCAGAATGGAGACCCCAGTCCCAAGGCTCACAGAAAATTACAGCCAACCAAAACATTTAGATGTGTCCACCAGTAAATAACAAGGTCCTTCGATATGGACAAAAAATGACATTAACATGAACTAGATTGGAATGTTCTAGTATGATGGACGGTCTTCTGCTAAATTACTGTAGGCTAGATTTATAAGCAGGCGTTTACTGTGTCCTAGCGAGGGTCACATTCATTTTATTGGACAGATTGCTTGTAAGTGGCCTTATTAATTACAGAAATGTATATTTATATATTTTTTTAATATTTTAATTTAGTTTTATGTCATTATCCTCCTCTGCAATAAAATGAGACCATGACTCACAGTTGACATACAGTATAGAATAATTTATTTAAAATAAAATAATCCCCTAAAAAATGAAATTACAGTTGCTTGGTTCATTTAATCCAATATCAAAGTATATATGTGTGTGCGTAAATATAAATGTCTTTGTTTGGAGGTATATGCAGCTCTGGAAAAAATTAAGAGACCAGTGCACCCTTTTCTTTCCTTTCCAAAAAAGTCGAAAAGGAAGGTTTTGAGTGAGGAATAGAAGTTAAAATTAAGAGACCACATTATTTCTGGAGCTGTATATATATATATGGCAGATGGCCCAGCTACTGTACTGCAGTTTGCTTTAGTAAGGTAATTGGCGCCATACATGCACATCATTGCATTCTGTTTGTATTTGCATTTTACGCAGTGTCACAACTGTTTTGGAAACAGGGTTGTAGTTCAAGCAAAAAAACCTGCATTCACCAGACCAACAGTTAATTTAACAATAACAAGCTAAATGAAAGGCTGACCAGTAAGACCATCCAATTACAAGGTATTATTTAACTCCTTCTAAGAAGCATACATTTTATAAGTTACCGCAACGGTTAAACAACGTTTTTTCTTTAATAGTACTGGTTGTGATGCGAATGTTAGAGGTAAAAAACGGAATAGAATTGCAGTACAAGATCATTTGTAGACACATTTTCTAGTTTAACCCTGGGTGGTTTATATACTGGCAAGAATCCTAATTCACATGTCATTCATCAAAAAGTCTGCAGTCCAACACAAGCATAACCAAGAGCTTTTAGTGTGTTTGTTTTTCGGCACATTTTAGAAGAAAATTCACTGGTGACCGTGTTCATTATAAATAGTGATTTGCACTTAAAGCATGGACTGTTTTGATACTGTTCTGTGACATTGTGCAGGAGTCATATTCTGTGCAGAAGTCTTTTTAGCAACATAATGAAGTTCCTTTAAGTTTGAATATAGAGTTTCATCACGATGACATCATATTTCCAAATTAACCTCAAAAACACTTTTACCTAACCTTTTTTCAATTAAACGGCTTTCATATTTGACCAATTGATTCAATACTTGAAATGATGGAGGGGTCCTGTTGGGAACCTACTCAACCATTGTTTACACTTCTTAGATTTCAGCACTATCAGTAGTCTTGCTCCAGGACATTCTAGCATTGCGGTCAGTGGGCCATCTTAGGACAGTCAATGTCTCTGAATATTATTAATATTTTTACAACTGCTATTGATTTAATCCCATGAAATACAGGAAAACCAACATTTCATCTTGCCGGGAAATGCAAACAACCTAATAAATGCAGTTGGTGTTCACAAAGACAGTTTTTCATTGGGATCCAATAGTATGTTGAGCCCTGTATTTATCAAAATAAAATATAGTAAAACATTTAGAACATATTTTACTATTGATTTAAATGTCTTTTGATTGGATTGTTTAAATATGGGTGTATGCACTTCAAGAAAATCTTGCTCCATCCACAATATTATAACATGTGTTATTTTGTGTTAATAAATTATAATTTAAGACAAGCTCCAGAAGTACATCTGGCACTTGCAAAGAAAGCTACTGATTAATTATTTTCCATGAAAAATTTCTATTTAACATGCGGCCAAATTAATACTGATGGCATATTTTCCTCTGTAAATGATCTTCCATTTTTGATTTAGAATGTTAACTAGCCAGGTTGTGATGGTAATTAGCCAGTTGCACTTTGCCACAACTGTAATGCGGTTGTTACCAGAAGTTCTGTTAAGAAAATATGGACGTTTTGGCTTTCACAAGACAGAAGAACATTTTGCTCTCAACACTAATATTAAAACGTTAACTCAAAAGACAACAAGAATTAGACCAAACCTGAATCATAAGGCAGTGAAATGTATCACTGAAATGTGAAGTTCAAAACGAAAAGTTAGCTTATTTAAGCAGGCAACTATGAAATGAGTATGTATATTCTAGATTTCAATAGGGCCCTTGGAACCAAAAAAATTATCTTTAGAGATGTTTCGGTGTCCCTTGTAATACCCGGGTTAAATCAGGTTTCGTCCATCTCCCTGGTTATATCTCACTTGACACACTCATTTTAATATATTCTCTATTGGATTGCTCTAAGAGCTTGCTAGTGTTGGGCTTTTTTACGCAAGGTTTGTCTAAATCAGGGCAGCACTTTCAGTGTTTCTTTTAGCCGTACATTTTTGTTTTACTCTGCCCAGGTCTAAAACCAAATTGATATCTGTTCAGAATTCAATTTTCTAATAAAAAGAAATGTAGCAGTTTATATACCAATATCTCCAGGATTTTAGCAAGGGATGACAAATCAGAGATTAAGATTCATTTCATATTTTATATTTGAGGGCGATAGTTATCAAGGACACAGGTGTCCCCACTCGTATGCTGTGGGAGAACATCAGCTGGTCAAAGATGTGCACCCAATTCTTTAGGGGTCTTCTACAGGTTTGCTGCCCTGAAAGAGGGGACTGCTGATGCCTGCAAAAGACTGGATCTGTTGTGTGCCATAGAGGGGTCATAGTATATTTGTAAGCAGCAGCTTCAATTCAAGAGCTGTCCACAACAAAAGTATTTTCCGCTCAAGTGTTATGACAAATGAACATGTGTATCAGATTACCCCCATTGCACATAACGTTAAAGGCAAATGAGCATGTGTATCATATGTACACACTCAAGCGCTGTGTAGTTGCTGTCACCTCAGTGGATCACTCAAACTTATTGAAAAAGTTGTCTTCATTGGCCCTTATGGGGATATACTATATGCATGCCTCAGCTTCTGTACTCAAATCTCTGGATGCAGTCCATCATCCGATTTTGCGTTTAATCAGGGGTGCAGATTTTCACTCTAATCACTGTCTGTTATATGCTTCAGTTGGCCGGCAGCCACTGACATCTTGAGAGGCCAGACATTTTTGTCGTTATATAAGGCAGTCAGAACTATCTAAAAAAGGAAAGTAGATGGAAAAACAGCAGTTACTCTATTCACTCTCAAGACTGGACAGTGCTGAAGAGACCATGGGCCTATTCATAACTTAAGGATTTAAAGTCAAATGTTTTCTTTCGTATATATTATATCTTAATCATCAATTGTGTTTATTTTTCTTATTGTATGTTGAGCATGCATGGCTTTCTCTGGAAGTGGCTCACTCATTCTATTTGTTTATTAAGAATGATGGCAGCATCAGAATGAATTCAGAGGTGTACTGTAGCATCTTCGCTACAAATACAAAAGAAAATTATGACTCATTGGTTGCCAATTCACAATGAAACTGGACTATGACCCAAAACCCACTGCCAACTCAACCAAGGAGTTCATGAGGGGAAGACTGTGGGACATTTTAAACTGACCATGTCAATCACCTGATTTAAATCCTTATGGAAATGCATTTCACTTCCTGAAGAGTAGACTGAAGTCAGAAACTTCTCAAAACAAGCAACAGCTCACAAAGGTGACACTGAAGGATCGGCAAAGCATCTCACGACATGATTCCAAGTGTTTGGGGATGTCAGCGGATTGTAAAATCCCTTGAATGTTACTGCATTCAAGGGATTTGCAACTAAATTCCTGCTGTAAATTTACACCTACATTGAATTGTCCCAATACTTGGGTTTCAATGAAATGGGAAAATGGAACTGTGAAAGTGCAATTATTCTTAGTTGCTAAAACAGGTGCGTTGAAAAAGATCGATTTGATGTTTCAAAACACATGACAGTTTGTGCTTTTGCCTCATATTTATCATATCGTTGTATTTTCATATCCCTTGAGTATACAGCAAAAAGGGAGGTTTAGACTTTACTGACGCAATACTTTTGCACTGTATTTAGAGCTGCAGTGTCACAGTAATAGCAAGTTTGAGTTTGCTTTTCAAATGCCCTAAATGCACAGAAAATGCAATAATATTGCTTGTCCCGACCCTAAATCCTAATCGAAACCACTGTCTTTACAAATGCCGAGTCGTTTGATATACAAACTTAAATTCCGTAAACTCATTTGATTTTTTTGGACCCCAAGTCAACCTCCAGTGTTTGTGTAAGTAAATCCTACCAATAGCATGTATCAATTCCCTTACACATTATTAAGGTCACTTTTCATATCTTGTTGCCAAACAGTGGACAATCTACAGCATATTTCATTTAATTTTTGAATGTACAGTATGTGACCCTTAACGGAATACTAGAACAGTTGCATTGTCACTGCTTCAGTCTTACCAACTGAGCAAGGTAGGACCTGGTAATCGCACACTAAACTCGAGACAGGGAACTGGACAATTTGTGCTGTTTCATTATCTTGTCAGCCATGTCATAGTGGTATGGTATGAATCCGTTTATAACTTGGATGATCAAACCTGTATTTTCTTTTCTATTCAGTAGGCAACAGTGTCTAAAAAGTACTGCTAATATGTTATATGGTAAACGCAGTTGTATTCCATGGTGACAAATTACTATTTAATGAGTAGAGCTCCTAACTGCGACGGCAAACGGACTTCTACAGTTGCCTCAACAGTGGTTGTATTGTAAAACCAAGAAAGACAGATATGTTTTTGTTGGCCTCGCCACTATCTTTTAATAGAGCCTTGTCTATTTCTCTAACACAATGCATAGTTTTCGTTTGGAAACATGAAGTGCTTGTCTTTCAGTCCCATTATTAACGACATTAGCTCACCGTGCTCTATGCCAATTCCAATACGCAATGTTTTAAATGCCACCTAAAACCACCAGCAACAGGAACTATTGACTCAGCAGGTCCATATGTACCCATGGTTACAACTGCGAAAGGAGGGAAATCCAAACCTGTTCTGTTGTGTCCAATGAACACACAGGCAGAAGTTCACAGATGTAGTAGAGCAATGTTATGTGTGTATTTAGTTGAGAAGAACTGATATATCAGGTCACTGGTCTTTACTAGTCCGTTGGCTATCTGCCATTTTATAGCAGTCACTCCGATTGTCCTGCTATTGCACATCCAAATACCCTCTGTAGTTCTGAAAACTGTTTATGCCGTCACCATTAACAGCCATTAGAACATGTTTAGTCATCAGCAAGCAGACAGCTTAAAGTAAGCTCTTTCTCAACTCCACCTCAGTAAGTTAACACAAAAGGGGCAATGTAGAATCCTGCCTCAAAACAACACAACTTGGCTCCTCTTCATCTTCCCTTCCCCAAACAAGACAGGAATAGTATTAGCTAGTCCAGGGTGGTGTAATGGTAATAGCATCAGGCATTACCTGCCTGTTCAGGTTGCACAGGTAGTCCAGCTTTTCCAGGATGGCACATCCATACATGCCGTCACAAGAAGGTTTGCTGTGTCACCTAGGACAGTCTCAAGAGTATGGAGCAGATACCACGAGATGAGCCGTTACATGATGAGAGCTGGACAGGGCCGTAGAACGGCATCAACCCAGCAGCAGAACCGGTATCGGCTCTTTTGTGCGAGGAGAAACAGGAGGAGCACTTACAGAGAACTATAAATTGACCTCTACAAAGCTACTGGTTTACAAGTTTCTGACCAAACTGTCAGAACCCATGAGGCTGGCATGAGGGCCAACACCCTCTAGTGGACCCTGTTCTCACAGCCCAGCACCAGAATTGGCAGGTCCACCATCTCTTCACAGATGAGAGCAGGTTCTCACTGAGCACGTGACAGGCGTGAAAGAGTCTGGAGACGCTGTGATGAACGTTATGCTGCCTGCAACATCATCCAGTATGACGAGTTTGGTGGTGGGTCGGTGATGGTCTGGGGAGGATATCCTTGGAGGGTCGCTACCTCCCTGCTAGCCAACGATACCCAGACTGCTGTTAGGTAACGGGATGAAATCCTCAGACACATCGTCAGACCTTACGCTGGAGCTGTGGGCCCTGTGTTTCTCCTGGTGCAGGACAATGTCCGGCCTCACATGGCCAAAGTTTGTAGGCAGTTCCTGGATGACGAAGGCATTGATGCCATTGACTGGCCCTCACGTTCCCCAGACAAATAAATATGTATTTAGTGACCTAATCTACAGTGAAGCATTTGTGTTTGGTGAGTCATACTGATCTGAAGCTGCAAGGAAGATCAAGGGTGTTGTCTTGATAAGTGTGTGAACTGGACACTTAACCTTGCAGGGCATTTTTACACTACATTTTAAAGCAGTAATTCTCAACTCCAGGCCTTGGGGGCCAAAGGACTGTCGGTTTTCATTCTAGCCCTCTCAATATTGACTAATTTAGACCTGGGACACCAGGTGAATGCAATGAACTCTCAGGTAGGATGGAATACAAGCAGTAGACAAGGTCCCCAGGCTCGGAGTTGAGGACCCCTGATTTAGAGAGTATATGACTTAATCTAAATAACAAAGGATTATAAATTGTGTTTTCCTGTTGGGGGCAATGTATAACGGTTCTTTTGGCCCATAGACTTCTTTCTGGTCGGGTCGAGTAACCATCTAATATCAGGTTGTAATACAGTCACATTTTCCTTTAAATATATTTAGTAAATAATCTAATAAGATATCTTTAGCTACTTTTAGTCAAGTAAGATATCTAGATACCACTAATTATAAATGAATCATATTTCTAAAAGGCAAGCGTATTTGGCTTCCCCTGAACAAATAACAGCAGGCTACAGTACTGATCTCTAGCCTGATCCCTCGGCGTGAGAATAGAAACAAAGCATTCACACAGATGATTTACTTCATTTCCATCAGATTATACTTAATTTCTTAGATTCGGTGTCCACAGATGGAATCGTTTTGGAAATTAACTCTTGATTTATGCTAGCCTTTGCTTGGGTCATTATTTTACAATTAATATCTCTGGCATTTTTTTATCGCACCCTCATCACCACATGTGAAAATGACACAGCACTGATACCCTGAAAATTGATTGGATGTTTCTTCTAAGAATAGGCTGGGAAAAATACGGGTTATCCTAGTTATTCCTAAACGTGTGACTTGAAGCAACAGTAAGTCTGGATTTTCATAAACACATCCATCTGTATCCTGCATGGATGTTGTCCATGTTTGAGTTTCCCTCTAAGTCCACAGAGAGGAAATAAGAAAGCCTGATGGGGACATCATGAAAGGAAACAAAGAACTGGTAGTATAATTGGACAGATTACAGTTAAAAATATGTAAAAATAGACTACAGCAGTTGTGTGTGTCTGGTTGACAACAATCAGACATATACCCAGGTAAATTTGAATACCTAATAGATATTTCCAGGAACATCGCTAGGCCAATTTTAGGGGGACTTCAGCCCACCAGTGTTGGGGGTAATTTACAAAGTGAAGCGTAAGTGTCCTTAACCACAAACTCATAACTTAATGCATTACTTTTTTCCATTTCACTAAAAAAGTGCTGAGTTCACATTGCTCAATAGGTAATACTGAATGTTCTTTTTAGCCTACTGTGTTTAGTTGGTGGATTAACTTTTTGTAATTCTACAAAATAATATCTTTACAGAAGAAACTGCAACGGATATATTGCTGCATATATTGACATAGACCAGCAGATATGTCATTTAGAATTTGTCTTCCAAATGCAACAAGCACCAGATGGTTTTTGTTTTCGCTAATCATTTTCTAATGCTAAGATATGGTTATCAGTTACTTTTTCGAGTGCCTAATCCAAACATTGCCATACACTCTAAACACAGTTTTTGATTTATGAACATAGAGAAAACGTATATATTTGTCATTCCCATTTATTGGCAAATGCTCTTTACATAGAATTCCATGCTCAGAATATTAAGTATCTTGAGACAAATCAGTTAGTAATTCCTAGGAATTTGATTAACATTTATTGACAAGTGCATTAACATATGTACACATCGAGGGTATCAGTATCTTCTTTATATCTTTATATTACAAAGACATGAGCAGAGATCGAGTGCATTATAGTGCTTCCATTTGGTTCACACACTTGAGTTGGCTAAATGTGGTGAACTTAGTCGTATTTGTCTCAAAAGGAACAAAGGTGGTTCTAGAAGGTCACATCACAGGGAATGAAATGTTCAGGTGACAGGATGTTTTGGTAATGATTGACTTGTTCTGCGCATATGCCCCACTGTTCCTGTACACCCAGATCTACAAGGTATCCTCTTGCAATGTAGCTTTTGTGGCTCGGCACGAACAGTTTCAATTCATGAATCTGGACCTTGTTAATGATGCTGATTTCCGACTGGGACAGACATGAATAATGCCTTGTTGTGAAAAATGGGCCTGAATGACTCAGGGTAAGCAGAGTTTCACCCAAATATGAATCTGGGTTGAACTATCCCTTTAACCAGAGTAGGATGGAGGAAACCTCCAACTAAACTAAAGAAGGATTGTTTTCATGGCTACCATCAGTATGAGAATCACACTGTTCCAAATATACTGAAAAGAAGAAAAAAAGCTCACTGAATCTCATATCTGGTGTACACATGTGGATTCTTCAGTACAAATAAAAGGAAAAGCATGTGTGCGTAATACAGACTTGTTCACTTTTGATTGAAAACTTTTACAGAAATAGCCTCAGAACACTTTCAACATTTATGGAACAAAAGAGTTGGAATGCAATAAATACAGAAATGTCATCTTCTCCGCTGGTTATTGCCTGTTTATTAACTAGTTATTCTAAAACAACATAGCCTATACATATTGAAAACATAAACATCAGAAGACCTTTTGGGGCTGCCGAAGCGTAATGTCTTAGTACACTCCCCGACTTGAGATATTACCAGAAGGCTACTCCAATCTCTTATCACTCATTCTCATTTAAAGTCCTCACTGGTTGTACAGATAGATAAGATGCACCATGCTTCATTATTTACCTTTTCACATAGTCTAGGTGTCGCATTACCAGGCTACTGAAAGCAGTGAGTTTTGTAGGCTAGTGTTCAAATCCCTGTCCCTTTTACCACAACTGTTATTTCTATCCAACCAATGGATCACATGATTAGTCAATTAGATGACATCCTCACTGACTACAGTTAAAAGACAAATACATGCTGGAGCATTTCTAAACAGAAGAAAAGCCATGCATAATTTCAGTAGCAGGGAAATGTTGACCGTTCAACTCCAGCTGGCAAGGAGTATGACTGATTTGGGCAGTACAGAGAGCATTTTCAACAAGCCCCAGGAGGGCAATATCTGTACACATCAGATGAATTTAACTTGCAAAAAAATGTATCACCCACCTAGCAAACAGAAGATGTTCAAAGGACGTCCTGAGACTGGTTATTTTAGTTGGTCAAAAGTACGTTGTAACGTTATGCCCAACATAACATAAAATTCTCTCTTAACTGGACCTAAAAGGTATACCTGCTACACTAGCCTTTATATCATGACCTTGTCATCTAAGCTTGTCTTCACTGCATGTTGAATACTCTTTGGTTGGTGTATTACAATATGTCCAGTATTTCATCTACTTTTTGACATTAAAATGAATTCAGTTTACCTTAGAATTATAATCATACAGCTCCAGAAATAATGAACAGCACTGCACCTTTTGTCAGTCTGTCAGTCACTCACTCACTCAGCAAGAGACATTCGCTCTTCTTGGCCAGCTCTGCTTACGCGGTCCGGCAAAAAGTTGAAAAGGAAAGTTTTGAGTGAGGAACAGAAGCGTTAAATTTGCAGTGGTCTCTTAATTTTAACCCTTCTGTTCCTCACTCAAAACCTTCCTTTTAAACATTTATGGAAATGAAAGAAATAGGTGCAGTGTTCTCTTAATTTGTTCCAGAGCTGTATATTCCTGGTACAACATTAACTACATGTGACCACTTCCTTAGTCTGTTAGTGGCAGTTTAAATGGAAACACTGACTTTTAGATCAAAGTCGTCTGAAGAACGTATTTTGACTTCATGATTCTTCATTTATGGTTCAATGACTGACAGATAAGACAGAAGTCACCTCCAATCAATCCCAAAAGCTATTTTAAGAAAATGTGTAAGGTTGCTATTTTCTAGATGAACACATGAGTAACAAGATGTAAGAACACATTCCAATAATGCAATTAAAGGAAACTATGCTTTTCTATTAGAAATGGGGATGCATTTGTGCATGGCATGGCTGACTTGCACATCTCTGAAGCCAAGTCAGATCTGTAATGCCAAAACATGTGAACACATTTTGGAACAACATATGCTGCCATCCAAACTGCCCTTACATTATGCCCACCTGTCACTTTGACATCACTATGGTCGCACAGTTGTATAGTTATTATTATTATTTATTATTATTATTATTATTACTGATGTGTGTTTTTGTCTAGTGTTATTATTGATTGATTGTGTATATTTCTTTATTTTAATTTTGAAATTACTGTTACTTTTTAACTTTTAACTACACTGTCGGGAGTAGGAAACCCAAGCATTTCATTGCCATAACTTGTTATAGCAAATGATAAATAAACATTTGAACCTTGAACTCTGAGACTAAGTATTTTTCAGGGATGGCCTTGCTTCTTTCAGCAAGACAAAGCCAAACCACATTCTGCACATATTACAACAGCATGGCTCCATAGTAAAATAGTCTGGGTGCTAAACTGTCCTGCCTGCAGTCCAGACCTGTCACATTTGGTGCATTATGAAATGAAAAATACGACAAAGGAGACCCCAAACTGTTGAGCTGCTGCAATCCTATATCGAGCAAGAATGGGAAACATTTCACTTTTAAAACTACAACAATTTGTCTCCTCAGTTCCCAAATGCTTTGTTAAAAGAAGAGGTGTTTCAAGACAGTGGTAAACATGCCTGTCACAACTTTTCTTGAAACATGTTTCTGGCATCAAACTGAAAATGTTTCAATTCATTGGCATTTCTCAGTTTGAAATGATAAGTTGTTTATTTCATTTGATATGTTGTTTTTGTACTATTTTCAATTAAAGACAGGGACACATGATTTGCACATAATTGCATTCAGTTTATTTGCATTTTACATGGCATCCCAACTATTTTGGATACAGGGTTTTATCTATAGTATAGTATATCTGTCACCACTCCATCTCCCGTCGTGACTTCCCCGGCCGGTGCGCCGGGGCTCCTGCGGTCGGCGTCTCCGACCTGCTAAATCCACTGCCCTTTTCGTGTTGTTACCAGATGCATCGGTTCCTTATTTGTTCATTAGTATAGGGGTGTATATGTCTGTTGGTTAGGTTGGGGTTTTGTGGGTTATTGTTCTTTTGTAAACGTCACATTGGTTTTGTTCCTGCGCCAATATATTAAAGTTACGCAAGCCATTCAGCTGTGTCTGACTCCTCTCTCATCGCTCATGACAATATCCATTCAATGAGGGTTTCTTGATAAAGTAGTCTTTTGTATCTCCTTTTCATTGTTTAATTTTCCCTATTAGCCACAAAAAGCACTCCGTATAATTCTGTTATTTTCCGTGCTTGACAGGATCGACCCAGTTGTTTTGCACTTAGCCAACATTAGGTATTAATGTCACTTCACTTTAACTAAACTCTTCTAGAATTCCAAGGTGGTACGATACAAAAATCAATTACTTAATGTTTATTCAAGTCACAATACATTTTACAAAGCTTTCAAGAGACAGTTTTTTTTGCCTTTTAGTAAGGAGGTCAGAGATCTACTCGCAATGTAATCAAACGGGCCGTTCAAATTCTCTGGGTTCCAGAAGTAGAAGCACCACCAGGTATATCTGACCAAGACCATAAGACCAAGTGAAGACCACATGAAAACGTGACCACACAAAAATGGGCCAACTCTAATTACACTACAGTCGAGATGTTAGTTTACAAATATAATTACAATTTAAGTAACCTATACACATGCATTTCCACAGAACTATCAAAACTTATCTGGTGTTACATTATGACATAATGTGAATGACATACATTTTATGAGGAGCACTTACTAAATGTTATCATATTGTTTCCATTCACAACGACACATAACATTTAACAGAAATAAACTGTATTTAAGAAATATAATTTATTATGACATAGGTTTAAGCAAGAAGCATCGTATTTTTTACTTTTTGCTTAGGGCTTAAGGAATGCATGTCTGATCAGAATAGACCAGATTTCACAAAATGATTTGTAGGATGTCAATCTTTTGAGCTACAAACAATTCTGTCAGAAACAGGTACACAATCACACACATATTGTATATCACTTTGATAGCCAGAAAATGACCTTAGTGATGCCCAAGTCTTTTCCAGACGTTATCAATCCATGGTAGCAATTTCCTATTAGAGTAGTAGAAATCCCAAACTTAAAAAGAATACTGAGAGATATTATTTACTGCTAAACTAAGATGGCACTGCTGACATCCACCCTGTCTGTGATTCTGTGACCAACCCTGCCTGTGATTCTGTGACCAACCCTGTCTGTGATTCTGTGACCAACCCTGTCTGTGATTCTGTGCCCAACCCTATCTGTGACTCTGTGACCAACCCTGTCTGTGATTCTGTGACCAACCCTGTCTGTGATTCTGTGACCAACCCTATCTGTGACCAACCCTGTCTGTGATTCTGTAACCAACCCTGTCTGTGATTCTGTGACCAA
>JACXGJ010002636.1:0-63011 GCA_016801105.1 Esox niger | reverse complement strand
CACACACACACACACACACACACACGTTTGTACAGCTAACCTCATGGGGACCAGAACATAGAAATTGCATGCTCCCTTGCCCTAATCTTAACCCTAAACCTAACCCTAACCTTAACCTCAACCTCAATAAAGTAACATTAATGCCTAAACTTTACCTAGGTGTAATGCCTAACCTCAACCCTATGCAAGCCTTTTCTGCACAAATGGCAGAAACAGAGGTATGCTCTGGGGCTGTGTGGCCTGTGCCGGTACTGGGAATCTTGTTAAAGTTGAGGGTAGCATGGATTCCACTCAATTTAAGCAGATTCTTGGGAATAATGTTGAAGAAGGTTGAAGCTACGCCGAGTCTGGATGTTTGAAGAAGACAACGTCCCAAAACACTGTTCAAATTCTACCCGGGCTTACAGTATATGCAGAGGAGCAAGTACAATGTTCTGGAATGGCCATACCAGTCCCCAGGCCTGAATATCATTGAGAATTTGTGGGATGATTTGAAGTGGGTTATCCATGCTTGGCAACCATCAAACCTAACTGAACTGGAGATGTTTTGTAAGGAGGAATGGTCCAAACTACCTTCATCCAGAATCCAGACACTCATGAGACACTATAGGAAGCGTCTAAAGGCTGTTATTTTTGCAAAAGGAGGATCTACTAAATCTAGATTTTTCTGCTGGGGAGCCCAAATGTATGCACCTGTCTAATACATTTTTTTGGCATATTGCATATGTTTTGTTAATACAATTAAACCTAATTTCACTACTGAAATATTACTGTGTCCATCAGTTATTTGATAGATCAAAATGAAATAGCTGATCCAAACACCCAATTATTTATAAATTGAAAATATAGACATTTTCAGAGGTGGACAAACCTTTTCATACGACTGTATACAGTCAGGGGAAAAACTGTTTGATCCCCTACTGATTTTGTATGTCTGCCCACTGACAAAGAAATTACGTGTCTATAATTTTAATGGTAGGTTTATTTAAAAAAATAAAATAAAAAAATAATCCAAAAAAACACATGAGGAAAATAAGTATTCCACCCAACTGCAGACATACATACACATATACATATATATATATACACATACATATACATACATACATACATACATACATACATACATGTACAGTGGGGCAAAAAAGTATTTAGTCAGCCACCAATTGTGCAAGTTCTCCGACTTAAAAAGATGAGAGAGGCCTGTAATTTTCATCATAGGCACACATCAACTATGACACAAAATGAGAAAAAAAATCCAGAAAATCACATTGTAGGATTTTTAATGAATTTATTGGTAAATTCTGGTGGAGAATAAGTATTTGGTCAATAACAAAAGTTAATCTCAATACTTTGTTATATACCCTTTGTTGGCAATGACAGGGGACAAAGGTTTTCTGTAAGTCTTCACAAGGTTTTCACACACTGTTGCTGGTATTTTGGCCCATTCCTCCATGCAAATCTACTCTAGAGCAGTGATGTTTTGAGGCTGTCGCTGGGCAACACAGACTTTCAACTCTCTCCTAAGATTTTCTATGGGGTTGAGATCTAGTGACAGGCAAGGCCACTCCAGGACCTTGAAATGCTTCTTACGAAGCCACTCCTTCGTTGCCCGGGCGGTGTGTTTGGGATCATTGTCATGCTGAAAGACCCAGCCATGTTTCATCTTCAATGCCCTTGCTGATGGAAGGAGTTTTTCACTCAAAATCTCACTCTACATGGCCCCATTCATTCATGCCTTTACACGGATCAGTCGTCCTGGTCCCTTTGCAGAAAAACAGTTCCAAAGCATGATGTTTCCACCCCATGCTTCACAGTCGGTATGGTGTTCTTTGGATGCAACTCGGCATTCTTTCTCCTCCAAACACGACGAGTTGAGTATTTACCAAAAAGTTCTCTTTTGGTTTCATCTGACCATATGACATTTTCCCAATGCTCTTCTGGATCATCCAAATTCTCTCTAGCAAACCTCAGACGGGCCTGGACATGTTCTGGCTTAAGCAGGGGGACACGTCTGGCACTGCAGGATTTGAGTCCCTGGCGGCGTAGTGTGTTACTGATGGTAGCCTTTGTTACTTTTGTCCCTGTTCTCTGCAGGTCATTCACTAGGTCCCACAGTGTGGTTCTGGGATTTTTGCTCACCGTTCTTGTGATACTTTTGACCCCACAGGGTGAGATCTTGCGTGGAGCCCCGGATTATCAGTGGTCTTGTATGTCTTCCATTTTCTTATAATTGCTCCCACAGTTGATTTCTTCACACCAAGAAATTGCAGGTTTGTGAGAGCCAGAAATCTTGCTTGTTTGTAGGTGACCAAATACTTATTTTACCGAGGAATTTACCAATACATTTATAAAAAATCCTACAATGTGATTTTCTGGAATGTTTTTCTCATTTTGTCTCTCATAGTTGAAGTGTGCCTATGATGAAAATTACAGGCCTCTCTCAGATTTTTAAGTGGAAAATAAGGCTATAGTTAAACAAACAACGAAACTCACCACAGACATCGGAACACCTCGTAACATGGAACAATGACTGACAAATTAGGGGAGCAGAGGAGAAACATTTAAACACATACTAATTACCTAATTGGGACCTGGTGTGTGAGACAATTGGGGACGAGACAAATGAAGGAGACTGGGATGAGTTCATGGCAGTTGGAAGGATGGGAAAAGCGGGAGAAGGCGGAGCAGTCCGTCACCTCACCATCATAGCACTCCCCTCAAAGCCCCGGATTCCAGACGGGGTAGGACACCACCCAAGGGGAGGGCGGTAGGGACCGAGAGAAACCAGACCCACATCAAAACACGCCGGACACAGGCAGGGGAGGCGGGGCTGGCGGAACGGGCAGTGGAGGCAGAGCGGCCGGGACAGTAGAGGGCGCCGCGGGCTCCGGCGGCGGCGGAGTGGCCGGGACAGTAGAGGGCACTGCGGGCGGTGGCGGCAGAGCGGCCGGGACAGTAGAGGGCGCCGCGGGCTCAGGCATCGGCGGAGTGGCCGGGACAGTAGAGGGCGCTGCGGGCGGTGGCGGTGGAGCGGCCGGGACAGTAGAGTGCACCGTGGGTGGCAAACCGGCCGAGGCAGTAGAGGGTGCCGCTGGCTCGGGCGGCGGTGGAGTGTCCGGGACAGTAGAGGGCACCGCGGGCGGTGGCGGCAGAACGGCCGGGACAGTAGAGGGCGCCGCGCGCTCGGGCAGCGGCAGAGTGGCCGGAACAGTATTGATTTATTTCAGTAATTCCATTCAAAAAGTGACACTTGTAAAATGTATACAGTCACTCCACACAGACTGATACATTTCAAGTGTTCATTCCTTTTAATTTAGATGATTATAACGGACAACTAATGAAAACCCCCAAATCAGTATCTCAGAAAATTTGAATATTGTGAAAAGGTTCAATATTGAAGACACCTGGTGCCACACTCTAATCAGCTAATTAACTCAAAACACCTGCAAAGGCCTTTAAATGGTCTCTCAGTCTAGTTCTGTAGGCTAGACAACCATGGGGAAGACTGCTGACTTGACAGCTGTCCAAAATACAACCATTGACACCTTGCACAAGGAGGGCAAGACAAAAAAGGTCATTGGTTAAGAGGCCGGCTGTTCACAGAGCTCTGTGTCCAAGCACATTAATAGAGAGGCAAAGGGAAGGAAAAGATGTGGTAGAAAAAAAGTGTACAAGCAATAGGGATAACCGCAACCGGGAGAGGATTGTGAAACAAAACCCATTAAAAAATGTGGGGGAGATTCACAAAGAGGGGGGTGCAGCTGGAGTCAGTGCTTCAAGCACCACCACGCACAGACATATGCAAGACATGGGTTTCAGCTGTGGCATTCCTTGTGTCAAGCCACTCAAGAACAAGACACAGCGTCAGAAGCATCCAGCCTGGGCTGAAGACAAAAAGGACCGGACTGCTGCTGAGTGGTCCAAAGTTATGTTCTCTGATGAAAGTGCATTTTGCATTTCCTTTGGAAGTCAAGGTCCCAGAGTCTGGAGGAAGAGAGGAGAGGCACAGAATCTACGTTGCTTGAAGTCCAGTGTAAAGTTTCAACAGTCAGTGATGGTTTGGGTTGTCATGTCATCTGCTGGTGTTGGTCCACTGTGTTTTCTGAGTTCCAAGGTGAACCCTGTAGAAAATCTACCGGGTATTGTGAAGAGGAATATGCAATACGCCAGACCCAACAATGCAAAAGAGCTGAAGGCCACTCTCAGAGCAACCTGGGCTCTCATAACACCTGAGCAGTGCCACAGACTGATCGATTCCATGCCACGCCGCATTGCTGCAGTAATTCAGGCAAAAGGGGCCCCAACTAAGTATTGAGTGCTGTACATGCTCATGCTTTTCATGTTCATACTTTTCAGTTGGCCAATATTTCTAAAAATCATTTTTTTGTACTGGTCTTAAGTTATATTCTAATTTTCTGAGATACTGATTTTGGGGTTTTCATTAGTTGTTTGTAATAATCATCGAAATTAAAAGGAATGAACACTTGAAATATATCAGTCTGTGTGGAATGACTGTATACAGTATGCAAGTTTCACTTTTTGAATGGAATTACTGAAATAAATCAACTTTTTGATGATATTCTAATTATGTGACCAGCACCTGTATATACAGTATGTCACTGTTGAAGCAATAAATCTCTATAAATAAAATGAAAACAATAAATATGAACTATCACATTTTGTCACGGTACGGTGAAGATCAGTGCCGCCGTGCCGTGCACCCCCAGTTCCCACATACACATCCCGGACTTGTTTTGTGTCACGTCTCCCATAATCATGTACACCAGTTTTGTGGAAATCACTAAATAGGAAAGGCACAGAGACAGTAGATTATTTTCACAAGTAAAGCTTTATTCAAGATACATAAACCTGGAGCAGTTGCCAACACTCTCAGGAGAGTGAAGTCCAAAGCTCTCCACTGAAGGTTGAGCTCAGGCCTATATACATTCAGTACTGCCCACTGTGTCCCCCTCCTATTGATGGTCTACATGTCTCACCAGCTTCTCTGCGTACTTTGGCATAGAAAGATGTTTACAGCTCTTGAGAAGTTTAGCCCAAACTTTAGCTATCTGTAAGCACATCCTGTACAAGTTAGCAGAACCAAAACACATAATGGTCTAACTAAATGACTGGATTATACTTAGAATAAGCACTATGATTTCATTGTACAATGGAATAAGAACATTTCCACTACACCAGGTCCCAATCTTTGTTTCTCCTCTGCTCCCCTCACTTGCCAGTTATTGTTGTGTCTCATGTTACGTTGATAAGTATTATTCTTTGTGATAGTTTGCCACTGCGTGCACTACAATGGTAGCGGACTATATAGTGACCCCAACCAAAAATCACTGGAAACTCTTTTAGTGTTTCAATAGTGGTTTGTACCCTGAAAGCTGATTGGCCGATAACTGTGGTACATAAGATCATATTCTGTGGGCATGATATGTGATACATTTTGCCAGCCCAGATATGTGATATATGATACATTTTATATTACTAAAATGTTTTGCTTTTTTGCTACTTTTTCCCACAAAAAGGATTTTTCAGTTTTTTGAGATTTTCGGGTAATTCCTACTCACCAAAAATCTGACAAACTGAAGGATAGCTTTTTCATGTCTCTGCATGCAGTTTTATGTTGAGGGTAGCATTTCATTAGCTTAACTCAATTGCCAATTGTCTTTTATCAAACCAGGGACATTCACCTTTAAACTACTCCAAATGTGTCCCTAGCCCCTTATACACCAACTATTCAACTATTCTTATTACTATTACAATGAATAGACTACAGTTCTTTAAAAGCATTTTCTTTTGGAATAATTTTTGGTCCCGTACTATGCATTACATTCTTTCTCTGTAATGTTGGTGCAAGGATATGCTGCTGTATGTAAACAATAAGTAAGAAGCCTGTGTTGACTTGAATATAATATGGTATTCATGAGTGTATAGATAAAAACAATCCAATCACGTGAAAAGATGTGATAGGAATGTATTCATAAATCACATTTATTAACACATTTTCATCTATACTGTATTCTAATGGCAGAGACACAGGAGAACATAAGTGTTCAGGGCTCTGGAGGGCATTTTATTTACAGAAGTCAGGAGGAACTTGAGAAAGAATCGAAGACCTAAAAAGAAACTGCCATGTAGGGACATTGTCTGTGTGGATGAACTTACTGTGGCATTTCAGGAGCCTAACTGCAAACCTCAGGCGGCCTCAACCCCCACTGTCCCTTGGCCCTTTCCTTCTCCTTTAGCTTCCACATCACTGGGGCAAAATCGCATTAAAGGCAGCAAGCTGTGTCATTTCACTCATTCTGCATTCTTCCTCTACTTCTTCTGCTTTTACGTGTTGAGCTGTTTCTTGGGGTCCATTTATATCCACCCTCACAAGGTCCTGATGGGAAGCATCTGTGCAGGAGTTTCCAGCCCTATTAGCTGCCTCCGGAATGGTCTGGCACTTTCCAGAGTTTTCCCTTGGGGGCTTTGATGCGATGCAGATGCAGATGAGGGCACACTTAAACCACAACAAGAAACATTTAATTTGCTCTAGCAGGTCATGTTGTTTCTTCCAATGACTATTTGGTACATGGAAGGATGTCTGTATAGCAGCGTGATGATGAGTCCATAGGGTTCAGTCAGAAAATATTTGGACACTGACACAATCTTAATAATTTGGATCTGTATGCCAGCACAATGGATTTGAAATGAAAAAACAGTAGTGTGGGGGAATAAGGTTATCCCCTTCCAATGCTACTGAGTGGACAGTTAGGAAGATTATTGCAGAAAATGAGAATCTATGACGTGTGTGATAATTTAAAACCTCAATGGAAGTCCCTAAATAAAGGTAGCAAATCTTTCAAAACAAAACATTTAAAAGATAGTATGTTTCACGGCCTATTTTATCCACAATGCTACTCATCAGTCAAGTCCAAAAGACATGGGATGGTGTAGCAACCCGGAAGTCAATGATGATCAGTCGTGTCACTTCGATTTACGTATGTGAACTTGCTTATATCAGTTATCATAAGCGCCCATGTGGTATCGGTCATTTAACACGAACCGTACAATAAAATGGTGTGTGTTCCCAGGCATTAAAGAAAGTAATTCATGCCCAACGACACAGTGATGCCTCAGAAGGTAATATGTTCCTGGGCCTAACCAATGTGATTTGAGAATTCCAGGACAGAGGGACTTCAAGTCTGGTCGCTTAAATTTATTAATATGTGTGTAGTTACCAGTAGCCCTACGAGAATGGAAATGTACGAAAAAGGCTGTCGTAAACTATATTCCAAAGTAACACAATTTATTCCAATTGAGTAATAAAGTTATAATACAAAACATAGTTACATACCAACACGATTCAACATTCCCCCAACTAGCCTGATGGTCTACTAATGATAAAATTTGTACTTTGCATCTATAATAGGATCACTTCACCTTGGCTAAAACAATGAAAACAAAGAAACCAGCATTCATGCATTTAAATATATTCAATTAGCACAATCCAAAGCTAGACAACCGTCTTTACTTGTAACAAATTATACATAGCATGTACAGCATTGACACCGATTGGAGAGTTCATACCTTTATAGGACACAGATTAATAGACCAAACATCAGTGCAGTTAATTCAGCAGTAATGATTGCTTGAAGTCTGGAATGCATCGACATCACCAAACACTGCGTTTCCTCATTTGTGATGCTTTGCCAGGCCTTTACTGCAGCTGTCCTCAGTTGTTTGTGAGTCTTTCTGCCTTAGGTTTTGCCTTCAGCAAGTGAAATGCATGCTTGATTGGCTTGAGACCATGCCATTGCACTACCTCCAAGTTTTACAGATTATCTGGAATGCTTAAGATCATCAGCTTTTCCGATTCTTCTCCATATTTTTTTCTTCCCATCATTCTAATACAGGTTAATCTTAGTTTCATCTGTCCAAAGAATGTTGTTCCAGACATACGCTGGCTTTTTTAGATGTTTTTGTCCTTTTTTTAGAAGTCGAATCTGGTCTTCCTATTCTTGAGGTTTATGAATGGTTTGCACCTTGTACCCTCTGCACTCTGCACTTGCTTCCGTGGAGTATTCTCTTTGTGGTTGACTTGGATAATGATACGCGTACTTCCTGGAGAGTGTTCTCGATGTTGTGAAGTGGTTTTTCATTACCTTGGAAAGGATTCTGTGATACTCCACTACTGTTGTCATCAGTGGACGTCCAGGCCTTTTTGTTTTGCAGAGCTCACCAGTGTGTTCTTTTTTCTTATAATGTACAAAACTTGGCCACTCCTAATGTTCCAGCTGTCTCTCTGATGGATATTTTTATTGCAGTCTAAAGATGGCCTGTTTCACTTGAAGAAATAAGAAAGGAATAGCCCACTACTGTCCATGAAACAGCTTTTGAGTCGACTGTTACTTTCAGTCCCTTGAAAAAGAGGGGGCTACATTTTAAAGAGCTGTGATTCCTAAACCCTTCCTCCAATTTGTGAATACCCTCAAATTAAGCTGAGAGACTGCACTTTAAGCCCATATTCATTATTTGACTGATACAGCCTAAATAACAAAACTTGTATCAGTGTCCAATTATTCCCATACCTAATTGTAAAAGCCCTAACGATCTGTTACACAGTAACTCATGCGTTACTTTCATCACCAGAGTTATCGACCCCTCAATCAATAAGATTGAAAAGTCTAATTCTGTGCAGTACAAACACTGATCTTCAGTTGAGATGACCTAGCATTTCCCGCAGTAGCACCACCAGTCCTCAGACCAGACTCATCACTGTTCCAGGAAGCTTCCCTACAAGCACTACCTCTGAAGACCACCATAGACTGTGGTTGCTCAATGTTAAGCTACACACATTCCTTGTCAGTAGAAGGCTAAAAAAAATATGGTTTGAATAAAATGTACTTCTACCTTAAAGTTACCTTCTACCTCAAAGTTTTCACTATTACCAGCAAGCATTTAATATATAATTTTGTTACAACCAGCAAGTTATGGAGTTTTTGGTGAATTTTGGTGCTTTTGAGAAGAGAAGAAAAATATACTTTAAAACATTGTATTGTTTTACAGAATAATCAAGAAATTTCTCAGAATCACAGCATCACTAATTTACTGAGGGCCTAACATACTGTACAACAGTTTGTCTAAATTTGTGTAAGTAGGAAATTACCCAAAATCACAAATTCCCCAAATATTCTGATGATATCCACAAAATAATTTATAGTTGAATGAACACTACACAATTGACAAAGAACCAAAGAAAATTTGGGCCACCTAAAATGTGGTCCACTATTTCTGGCCACTTGTAAAAATATCCTTGTTGAGCAAAAAAGGGTCCCCAAAACATCTGTACTGCTGTTTGTCGATGTGCCTATTTGTGCCTATTTATATATCTTCAAAACTACTCGATACGAGCAAATAAACAACATATTACTGTGGTGTGAATGTCCCCTCTTCTGTATCAGTGTTGTTGGGCCGAAACCACTGGGAGAACCACCTGGTCTGGGGCTGTGAAAAGGGACCCTTGAACAAAAAATTACTATCTCTAACTGCAGCTTGGCTGCAACCCCTTGACACCAGCCCTCAATCAGGGCTCATCAGGGGGAGTTAAAAGGGCCACTAAAGAAGCAGCTCCGGGCAGCAAGGAGTTGAAGAATAGTGATGATCAATGATGCTGGTCCCCATCTTTGGGTTCTGTTTAATTCATTGGTTTCACTGGGTGTCTTCCATGTTTTGTTAGTAAATGCCCTCCAGGGCCTAGAACCCAGAAAACTGTGTCTATTCCCTGTCTCACCCAGTTACATAAAAACAATACAGCCTAAAGTTAGAGGTTTAGGAAACTATTTTGTTAATCCCTAAAATCCACTGCATCTTAAACATTTTAAATGCATGTAATACTTGGAGAAAATAAGTTGAGTAAACTAAAATAATATTACAACATTGTGTATGAATTATAGCATGAAACAATTTTCAATCACCCACAGTACTTTAAGAACTGTTTGGATCTGTGTTTTCAGTATAAAGTACCATAGCCAGTTCAGACATGCAACTTGAGAGAGCATAGGACAGCAATGTATCAGCTGACGCCAGGGATGGCTCCCTTCAAAATATCAGATTTCAGACTGAATAATTAATAGTACCATCTTATTGCCCCAGAGCTGAAGGGTTCAATTGCTGCTTCCACCTTTCCCATTTCTACATCTATTCTTTCTCCAAATGAAGAATTACAAAAATAGAAGTACAATTTCACAACAAAGCTATTATCATTAGTCAGTATAAGGATAGACGGTAACACTTTCAGATAAGTGTACATGAACTTCCAATAACAAATACAGTAGTTAACATGAACTAATGATAAACAAAGACATAAACCAACAGTTAATAATGATAACCATTAATTTATTAATGATAAACACAAATACATTAACAGTGTCTAGTGTAATTTGTTCATGTTGACACCGAACATGAATTAATGTCATAAGTTTGTGATAATTAATGTATGATAATTCACCCCTTTACTGCGGGGGCCACAAAATTATTTACTAATGGTGAAGTATCAGTCATTAAGGGTTTATAACTACCAATGTGTCAGTAGTTAGTGATTGTTAAGGTAGGATAATTCATCACTTAAAAGGACACAAAATAATTACCTAATAGTGAGGTATCCTTTATTAATGCTTTATTCCATCTCAAGGATTACACATTGGGCCAAAATAGTATGAACTAATGATTTGGTGTTAGAATACTAGTGATAGCACATAATCCTCCCTTAAGGGATGACAGGATTAAGTAAGTGTAGGCTATAAAAACAATTTGTAAAACTACCACTCTGGAAACATGGACATCATGGGATGAGTAATGTCTTTTCACTATAACTGTAAACAAGCAATTCTTATGCAAAAAATACAGTCACATTAACCAGTCAATCAAATTACATTTTGTTAAGCCCTTTTTACATCAGACATTTCAAAGTTCTTAAGTTCTGGTGTACTTATTTTGTACTTATGTGTAAAACACCTTCATGTCCAGCTAGCATAGAAAAATCTGGTAAAAGGATTAGACCATTGCAAATTACCTTAATGTTAACACAGATATAGCATGCCTTAGCAAGCTGGAAAGTGCTAACCCAAACTAACAAACACTTGATTGGAGCTAGCATACAGCTAACTGGAGCCAGCTAACAGGAACTAGCTAATCGTTAAACCTTACTGTGTAACGACTGCAAAGTTCCTAAACAATACAATAACACAATTCTATTACATTCTATTATATCCTAAAAACAGGAGTGTTGTTTTCGAAAATCAAATGTTTATACAGTACTGTGGCAAATTATTTTTTTTTCAAAGGTCAACATGGGTTTTCAGTTTAGATCGTAGTTATGGAGATAAGCCTCGTCTGCGCCACAAGCAGTATCGGGCCAGGGTTGTCGGTGCTGCTGAGGACTCAGACCGTCCGACGCAGCGCGATGGGCCGGCCCCACGCCCCTCGGACGCTTCTCCACCCTGTGTGAGTTCCTCAGTTACAATGAATAAAGCGTTTGTTGAACCTTATTTATCAATGAGTGAGCATTTATTGCAGAGGCCAGTGGCAAGTACGGCTAGGCTTAGCAAGCGGTCTCCTCGCCGTCGGTCTCTGACTGAGGGTGCTGGTCTCCGACTCCATGAGCCTGTGGCTTCCCCTCCTACCGCCACTGTGGTGGCTGGTGGGTGAGGGGGCAGGTATGAGTGGGGCAAAGTGGTATGCCCTACGCGGCCTGCCACTTTGCCTGACGACGTGTTGGCTACTGCGCCGCCGACTAGAGCCTCTATCCCCTTGGTTACGGGTGTACCACTGGTAAAATAGTTTCTGGCCAGGTCCCACCATCTGCGGCCATGATCCGGTGGACATTGCCACAGTGGGATCTGACCCTGGTTCTGGACACGCTGTGTGGCGCGCCGTTCAAACCTATCGAACAGATACCTTTTAGGACGTGCGCACTTGGGCACAATATGTGCAGCGCACGGCCGCGATGCGGACCGCACCTCAGCAGTTCGTATGTTATGGTGGCCATAAGGTGGGCCAGCCAGTGTCGAAACAGCGTCTGTCTCACTGGTTGTGTGAGGCGATTGGTTTTGCTTACGTATCATGCGGCAAGCCCGCGCCTGAGTGGTTTGGGGCACACTCCACACGTGGAGTAGCAGCCTCAGCCGCCTTGTTCAAGGGTGTGGGGGTGGAGGACATTTGCGCGGCGGTTTGTCCGTTTCTACTTGCGTGGTATGGCTGCGGGGACGTTAGCTCACTCTGTTCTCAGCGCGGCTGAGGCAGGGAGGTGAGCACGGGACGCAGGACATGGAGGGCGTATAGTGCTCAGGGTTCTGCCCGGAGGCACGGTAAGCCTGGCTGGGTTGTTGGCTGCTTGAGCGTTCATTGTTTCGGGCTGGCCTTGGACGCTACGAAGCAGTATTGACACTGACTGATGAGGTACCAGCAGGGTTGAAGCAGCGTGTGCGTTCGTTCTGTGAACCAGGTGTTGACACACGGACGTACATTACAATAGCTGATCGGGATGGACGCGGCTCGGGGACGCATGGAGTTCACGCGACTGAGCTGCTCTGCTGGACACTTGTCTCTGAGTGAGGTGGGTGACCGGCAGGGAGTACATCTTGGGGTCGCTTGCTTTGCCCTAAACCAATAGGAGCAAAGCCCCTATGGGCAAAGCTTCACGAATGAGAATGATAGTTACTTTCTTCTTTTGAATTTTGAATTGTCTTATGAATAATATATGGTACGTAGCCTATTCATGCTAACAACTAGCTACATGAATGCATGTATTACATCATAATTAAACAATCACAGTACAAACTGTGTGTTTCCGCAAAATACGACTTGAGTTTATGTCCTGTGTCAACATGAACAAAGAGACTACACACTGTTAGTAATGCATTTGTAAATCATTAATAATGTAGTGACCGTGGAATGACCACTACTCGCCCCTCCAAATGGGATATCCCTATTTCGAGCAGTGGGTAGTGCGCCCGCCTTGGGAGCCGAAGGTCGTGGGTTTGGGACACTGCCTGCCAGACTCTACAATAACTTTAAGGGTTATCATTATTAACTGTTTGTCTATGCCATTGTTCATCATTCGTTCATGTTTACTACTGTATTTGGTAATGGTAGTTAATGTACCCTTATTGGAAAGTGTTACCGGATAGAGACTGATGAGTCAAAACATAATGATTACTCAGGTGAAGTGAATAATGTTGATCATCTCCTAACAAAGGCACATGTCAGGTTTGGGTAGATTAAATGGTAAGTGAACAATTAGTTATTGTACGCAGTGTGTTGGATGCAGGAGAAATGGGCTGGAGTAAAGACCTGAGCAACTTGCACAAGGGTCAATTTGTTATGGCCAGACGACTGGGTCAGAGCATCTCTGAAACAGCTTCTCCCATTCAGCAATATGTACCTACTGACAGTGGTCCAAGGAGTGAAAAACCACAAGCCGGCAACAAGGTGTTGGGCACCCAAGCACATCGATGTGTGAGTGCAACCAAGCCATCCCGTTATAAAACAACATGCCTCCCGCCCTGCTGTGTAGCTACAGACTGGTCAAAGCGCCCATGCCCCTAAACCACTGTCAATAGCACCTACAATTAATTGCTGCTGATATCTTGGTGTCAGATACGACAGGACGCCTTCAGGGGTCTTGTAGTGCCCATGCCTCGGCGGGTTGGGGCTGTCTTGGAGACACGCGGAAGACCAAAAGCATACTAGTCTGGGAAAAATTGAGAGACCACTTTGTTACATTTGTAGTCTTCTCTTAATTTTACTTTTCTGTCCCTAACTCAAAACATTCCTTTTTAACTTTTTTGGAAAGGAAATAAAAAGGTGCAGTGGTCTCTTAAGTTTTTTTCAGAGCTGTTTTAGACATGTGGTCTTAGTGTTTTGGCTCATCGATGTAAACCAATGGCATATCACCACTGCATATTTTTTGAAAGAGATACATTTAGATATTTTCCTGCAGCCTATTCTATGTACTAAATAAACCAATAGTGTTTTCGCAACACTCTTGAAAACATGCACCTATATTAGGATAATATAATAAGAAGTATTGTGGGTTTCAAAGTACTTTATGAAGCTTTTAAACACCTCCTGTGTACTGTAATGGTAATTTTCTAAAGTCCAAACATACATATACATATATTGGATTATTGGATGTTTATTAACCTCTATGTGGTGTTATTTTTCTGTCCATTATTCACAAAATAAAAACGTTCTATCTCCAAAAATGCATACCCCATTGGAGTTATTATGTTCTATCTGTGATCCAATCAAAAACAGGAGGACTAATCAAAATCCATCCTTTAACCATGTGCTAGTTTGTGTGTTTGCTAATTGATAGTTGGCAAATTATTTGCTAAAAAAGTAGTGAAGCGTTAGTTGAAGCATATCAGTTAGCTGTATTGCGGGTTGTTAATAGTATGCAAAGTTGATAGCTGAAGTACATAGCTAACCCACTAGCTTGCAAGCTAACCTCTGTTAGTTACCTGGTCCTAACTCGCTATTTAATGTACATAGTTCGGTGAGCTTCGTGAAAATTCTATTCACAGGCCTACTACCTGCCCATCAATTTGTAAAGTGGCAAGTTAACGTTAGCTAGCTAAGTATACTTTTAATCACCTTAGCTATCCACCTAGCAACTAGATGTGCAGCTGGCTGTCTTAGTAACTAGGTCATGATTGCATGACTTGCTATAGTAGCTAACTGCTTGTAGAAATTGTGACTATTAAATGGATAACAGAGAAGGGTCAGATTATGATCAAGAAGCATGGACACACAACAGGAGAGATAACAACAAATAGACCAGTAACGAGACACAAATAGTGGCAAAGAGTAAGCAGAGACAGAGGAAAGGGGGTCGGTATGTTCAGGCAGCACCTTAAATAATAATATTTTGTGTTAGAACACTAATAAGCTTATTAGCCAGTAATGGGCTTTCTAGTATCTACTTACTTCCTAGGAATAATCAGAATAATTGAGCAATTGCAAGCGAGACTGAAGATTAACTTTTCCATGCCAGAAACAGTCGCAATATAACTATACAGTTTCAGTTAAGACTTGCTATAACGTATCTACTGTGTTAAGGCTAGCAAACGTGTTTGTCTATCCTGACACAAAACACATGCACAGAAGCATACCTCGTAAATCTACCAGAGACAGTTGCAATATAACTGTGAACCGTTTTATTTCAGGCTTTCTAAAACATAGATACTGAAGGTTTTATCTATACGGAATAATGCATAACGCAAACTTCACTTTGCCTGTGAGGAGATACAAACATGGGACCTACAGTTAGCAGGTCCGCTTCTCTAACCATGACGCTATTTAATAATGAGTCCGTCAGTCTGTCAGTAAGAGACATTCGCTCTTATTGGCACAGCTCCAATTATGCGCATACCATTTTGACTACTTTCCAGTAGTATGGACAGGTACAACGAAGACCCAGTAATGCTGCAGCTGATTGAAAACAGAACAGAATTTCCAGTCATTCATTTGCCTTAAGGATCAGATAACATACAAGTTCAAAGTTTATTTATCACATGCACCAAGCAACACAGCGTCATTCTGAACAATAAAATTATTGTGACATATCACAGGACATCTATGTAGAAGAATTAAGAAATATATGAAGTGTAAATATAGCAATAATAAACATAACAATGTGTAGAATGGGATATATGGTCAATATGATTTGAAGCATTGAATATTAAAAATATGTGTGATATGCCTATGCCTATGAATGGTACATGCAGTACAAAATAATATTCTAATGTCCATTGAATGTACATGGAAAGACATCAGAGCATTTGGAATGTTTATGAGTGATCAATATGATCATAGATCAGTGTTGCTACTTGAGGAGCCTTATTGCCTGAGGTAAAAAAAATATTTGTGAGTTTGGACGTGTGTTCCCCAGTGCTCTGGTAGCGCCTTTCAAACGGCAGCAGTGTGAACAGACAAAAGCCTCAGTGGCAGTAGTCTTTAATGATGTTTTGTGCCTTCCTAAGGCATCGTGTTTGGTAGTTGCCTTGCACGGAGAGGAGATGGCAACCAATGATGCGCTCCACAGACTTCCCCACTCTCTGGAGGATGCCCTCCATGGTGCACCGATACAGGTGCTCGTCATATAATTGGAATATCATCAAAAATATGATTTATTTCAGTAATTCCCTTCAAAAAGTGAAACTTGCATAAGGTATACAGTCATTCCACACAGACTGATATATTTCAAGTGTTCATTCCTTTTAATTTTGATGATTATAACTGACAACTAATGAAAACCGCAAAATCAGTATCTCAGAAAAGTTGAATATTAGTTAAGACCAGTACAAAAAAATGATTTTTAGAAATGTTGGCCAACTGAAAAGTATGAACATGAAAAGTATGAGCATGTACAGCACTCAATAATTATTTGAAAAACACAAGAGATTAGTTTAGCCTTTCTTAAGTACAGAATATAGACTACAGACTGCTTTTTTTTAAGCATTTGTAATATTACACTTTTCGTAAACATCTGAACCTAAGAGTTTTTTTGACATTTGTGGTATTCAACCTGGTCGTAAAGTTAGTTGTATTCAAGCATTATTTTTGCCAGTCAAACATAGAAAACTTAATGAGTTCATCATATTATTAATGTATTAACCTATGTGTCTGTTGAAAATAAAAATATGTTGTGAAATACTTTGACCCTTAAGGGGCAATGATTAAATGAAGGACCATTCTAAAAGGCTGGGTACAGGAGGAAAGGATGTGGTTCTCAAATCAACAGAATGTGAAGTATAACACTGTTAGTGGCACATCGCTAAAGTGGTAAAAACAGCAACTGCAAAATGTATACAAGACCTGATTAAACAACACAGTAAACAGAAAGGCAAGACACTATAGGATTATTTAACTTTTCTTCTAAAATCTTCTAAAAGCAACAAAGCCCTGTCATGCAACTCACTTTGGGCATTCACACAATCCCACAAGTCCAGATAATCTATTATGAATGAGTCCAGTTGTTGTTGTGGATGACAGAAATGGGCTTGGAGCTCTCTGTGTGGCTGCTCAAAGGAGACTCTAAAATGTTTCTGACCTGCAGAGTCAGGGGAATTGGCAGAGCCCCCACATAGCAACCTGATTAGCAACCTCCCCAGAAACCTATCATTGGACTTTGAGTAGAGGTCACTGAGAGTTTGCGAGGTAGGTGTATGGTACACAGACTCAGTCACCTTTGGGGGATGGGTTGTGCATACTGCAAAGGTTAACACGTTTGTGTTTTTTTTTAGCAACCAGTCTGAAGTAAACAAGATAGTATAAGTCTTTAATAACTGCATATGTAAGATATCTTAATCCTTTTGTAACTTTCATAAAATATGAAGTCGTTTTGACAATGCATTAAATATTATGTTTGGTACCGCATTATAATGTAGCCTAATGGTATATAATATATCATACAATTTGTCAGATTTATATATACTAAAGTTACATATTCCCTTGTGACCAGGTTGCCCTCACTAGCAGGAAATTCATAACTAGTGTTAATACTGTTCTTAAGAAACATCCTAATTGGTACAGTAGGTTCTTCCCCTTTTTTGAAGTCTCATGAAGTTGAAAAGGGTATTCAGATTGGTTACAGCTTAACATTTAGGAAACACAGAAGAGATAGTTAGTCATTGCACCTCTGACTTAACATCTTTCTGGCTTCTAGCTGTAGCTTAATTTTTCATGGATTATTTGATTATCGTTAATGATTGAATGGAACATTCACAATTCTGTCTAGACAAATAAAATACTTGAACTCTGACTGTGATGCATAAGATGGTAGGATGTAAATGAATGCAATTTATAAAACCTGCAATTATAATGTCTTCAAGTTGTTAGACACATGGGCCGGGTGACTCGGTCAAAACACAGTTTTCAATAAACAATAAAGAAATTACACATTTCCAGGTACATGTCTCTTTCCTGCCTTAATAGGAAAACTCATTATAGCTACTGTTTCATGTGTAAACAGCAAGGACCAAAAAGGTAAATTCTGACAATATTTCTCTGGTAAGCCTATGGGTTGTGTGGGGCTACACATAATGAAATGACATGAAGACTAAAACAACATTATCAAGGCCAGGCCATAGCCAGGTTAAATGGGGACGCCGAAACGCATACCATGAAACCATACCTCTTTATTGGAATATTATTACAAATCATTCTTGAAATATTCTGACAAAATGTGTACCAGAGTTAAGAACGGATAACAAGCTCATGTTACAGTAAGCTTGAGATTTTGTCAGGGAGGGCAGGCGCATGTTGTGAAGCAGAAGATCTCTCTGCAAACGTTTATATCGGCTACACAAGTGCCTTGACCTAGATCAGCAGTAGGGCTCAGCTCAACAGCCATGCAATATTACTGTCTAGCGAGTATAGAAGCGGTAGACTTAAGGAAGCACTTGAACTCCTCAATTAGCTTCAAATGTTGCCAATGTGACTGTCCAATTTGTACTAAAACAAAATACTAACATTCTTTCAAATTGCCCTTATCAGAGACAAGTGATTAATATGCCATTGCCAGCTGTTTTGTACAGAAGTGTTTTTTGTTATTTGCATTGACCTTCAAAAGTGTGTGGATCTTTTTTCCTCATATCAATACTGTCCATTTAGTGCCTTTTGTATAGCTCAAAGCGTAGGAGCATTATCAAGGTGTGCTGTCACATGTTGCTATGCACTGGTTTGTGGCCAGACATTCTTTCAGTAAAAGCTAAACTGTTAACAGTAGTGCGCTGTCATTGGTTTCAATAGCTCTAATGAAAAAATAAAAATCAATAAATCAACAAATGAATAATTACTTGGTTGAATACATTTATTTTGTTACATGGCCACACTTTGTTTATATTCTCAAAATGGGCCAAAAAAGCCCTAATCCCTGAACTGATAGAATGGAGCACTTTCTAAATCCGGTTGTGCATCAACAGTTAAATTATTGCTATTTCTTCATGTTACAGAAACCAGTAATGTAGCCAGTTATCTACACTTCAAACAAAAGACCAACAGGGCACATAAAAGTAAATTCAATGCGAAGTGCGTAGGATTACAGCATAAAAACATCAAAAATGTCTAGCATTCCAAATTAATTGAATATTATGCATGAATGTTCCTTAGCGCTAAACAGACGCTGGCCCGCCATAAAGTTCCAGGTAAAAGTGCTAGCCAGGTCCAGAGTTCTCACAGCTCAGATCACAGAACATAAGAGTTACTGAATGCATGCCGTGGCAACACCATTCCATCCTTATTTTCTCCAGGGACCAATAAGAACATGCCCAGCACGTGAGACAGGTCCTCCGTCGTCTGCTAGAGAATCGGTTATACGTCAAGGTAGAGAAATGTGGGTTCCATGTTCCGACCATCTCTTTCCTGGGGTACATATTCTCAAAGGGGGTGGTGCAGAAGGCGGTTTTGGAATGGCCGAGGCTGGGCAACAGGAAGGAGTTACAATGGTTCCTGGGGTTCGCCAACTTCTATCTGCGGTTTATCCTTAACTACAGCCGGGTCGCGGCTCCCCTGACTGCCCTTACCTCCGGTACCAAGCCTTTCGGTGGATGCCTAAGACTCCGGAGTTGGGGCAGTCTTGTCCCAGCGACATCCCGAGGACGGAAAGCTCCATCTTTGCGCGTTCCAGTCCCGCCGTCTGTCTCCTGCCGAAGCTAATTATGACGTCGGGAATCATGAACTCCTCACTGTCAAGATCGCCCTCGAGGAAAGGTGCCACTGGCTTGAGGGAGCAGAGCCACCGTTCCTCGTCTGGACCAACCATAAGAACCTGGAGTATATTCGGTCCGCTAAGCGCCTGAACCCTCGTCAAGCCAGATGGGCCATGTTCTTTGGCCGTTTCAATTTCACATTGACCTATAGGCTGGGGTCACGTAACGGCAAGCCCGATGCCATGTCCCGTATCTTTTCAAAGGACGAGGACCCGTGCACCCTTCCCGACGCGATCCTACCCAGGGACTGCATAATTGGCACTGCGCTCTGGCGAATTGAAGAGGAGGTAAAAGCTGCTCTCCTGCGCACTCCCGGGCCTGGAAATTATCCCCCCGGCCATTTATATGTCCCTGACTCGGTCCGGTCGGCAATTCTGAAATGGGCACATGCGTCAAAGCTGACGTGCCATCCCGGTCTCACCCGTACCTTGTCGTTCCTCAGCAGGCGCTTCTGGTTTTTGTCACCGGTCTGCCACACATAGAAGGGAACACAGTCGTTCTTACCGTAATTGACCATTTCAGCAAGTTCGCCCGTTTCCTTCCATTACCCAAACTCCCCATTGCTAAGAAGACGGCAGCCATCCTAGTGAAGGAGGTATTTTGTATTTTCGGCCTCCACACCGACCTGGTCTCCGACAGGGGCCCCCAATTTACCTCTGCGGTGTGCAGGTCGTTTTGCCTTGCGATCGGCGCCACCATCAGCCTCTCTTCCGGTTTCCACCCTGGAAAGCAGCAGCTTAATGGATTCTGTCCGAGACGTGACCCTGGCCAATTGACTGCCGTCCAGGGACATGCCATCCAGAGTCCAAAAAACTGTTGTCAGCTCCGGTGTCGATCAGGGCTTGTATCCTGAGACGCTGACCTTTATGAGAGATGGTGGCTTAAAAGGGGACCCGGGCGCTGGAAAGTTCCGTTATTGGGCTGGCTGCATCCAATAGACACACCCCCAGTGGGGGCAGGTGTCGATGTAATGACCCGGGAGGCCACAGTACAGGCAGCTGTTGCTAACCCTCCTTCGCTCACGTTCCATCCCATCCAACCGAAAATGGCCCAGGCTCATAGGTTCCGTGTCCAAGTTCCGGACAGCGATGGGCACGAAGGGAGGGGATCAGTCCCGTAAAGCAACTGGTTCGGATGGCGGCGATGCGGGTGCTTCCCACTGTCTATCCCTCATACGCTCCCGAGCCTGGTTGTCCATCCTGATGGTCAGAGCGATGAGGCTGTCCAGGCTATCCAGCTCGAGGTGAGAGACTAGTTCGTCTTTAAGGTGGTTGTTCAACCCGTTGACGAAGGCAGCCTGCAAGGCCTCGCCGTTCCATCCAAACTCAGCAATGCAGCGTTTCCCCTGGCGTAGCGCGAACACGCGAGTGGAGGCATCCTTCCGTTGTACAGGGTGATCAAACAATCTCTGCATCTCGTCTGTGAATGAGGCGTAGGACTGGGTCGTCAGGTGCTGTCGCTCCCAGAGAGCAGAGGCCCACTCCAGGGCGGGTCCACGGAGTAATCCGACCAGGTAGGTGATTTTTTAACTGTCCGTGGCGTAGGTTCGGGGTTGCTGCGCAGAAACCAGGCTGCACTGTAACAGAAACGAACGGCATAGTCCCAGCTCCCCGTCGTACCGTTCAGGGGTGGGAACCCAAGGTTCGTGATCCTGGGAGGGTGCCGATGTGGGTATAGTGGGTGGTGCAACAGGGGCTTTCAGCTGGTCCTAAAGGGCCGCGATGTTAACTAAGAGGGCGTATAGGTTGCCCATGATGTCGATCAGTGCTGTCTGTTGTTGGTCCAACTCAGCACCCTGAGAAGCAACCGCCTAACGTACAGCGTCCAAATCTGCTGGGTCCATGGCTGACCGGACCATACTGTCAGGAACAGGAGTGAAGACCCAATCGCGGAAAGGAAGGGCGAGGGGGAAGAGACAGGTAGGGTGATCGGAGTCAGGCAGGAAACTGAAACCCAGACTGATGGTGGAGGTACTGACCGGTGGCAGGCAGAGTAGTCGGGACAGGCAGTAGGTCGATACACAGGCGGACGGCAGAAGTACAGGCGGGGAGCAGGCAGAGTAATCAGGGACGGTCAGAAGGTCGACACACGGGCTGGCAGCAGAGGTACAGGTAGGGAGCAGGCAGAGTAGTTGGGGACGGCCAACGAGTCGGACCCGCCTCCTCACGATCGTGAAGACGGGGGCGTGACAACAATAGACAAATAAACTGGCATAAACTCAAATCCAGAATAATTAACAGGAGCAATTACGTTTTAAGTGCTTTGCTTATAGGCACAACTGATTTATTTTGGTTTCACCCTGTCATCTTTGGTTTTACAAAGCCCCTGATAATTAGGCTATCATTTTCAGACGCCCCTGTCTCAGCCCCAACGTCTTACGCTGCTATATTAATGTGCTGGGGGAGTAGGGTCTACATTTTCCCTGTCTTCTGTTATTTTATATTTAGGAGGACATAAGGTCTAGACCCACACCTGCGGAGTAACAGGCATGACTGGTTGCAGTCCCTGTCCAAAGTCCTCCGTGTTGCAGATCAAGACGATACCTGACGATTTCAGCTGCCACTCTCCCCCCTCCCCCGTCTGTCCCTGTCCTTGTCCATCTGGTCATGCCTCTGATCTGGACTAGGTTTAAATAGACTCTGGGCTTAGCCCACATGCATCAATTAACTATTACAATTTAGACTGTTAAAATGTTCAGCCGACACAGCCAGAAGAGGACTGGTCACCCCTCGGGGTCTGGTTCCTCGCCATGTTTCTTCCTAAATTTCGTGTTTCCTAGCCTCAGAAGTTCAACGCTACTGTTGTTTGCTCCCGGGGGTTTAAGGCACTTTGTGACAACTGCTGATGTAAAAAGGGCTTAATAAAATACATTTGATTGATTTAAATTTAATTGACGCATAGTCTCAACAATCCTGCTATGTTCCTAGTGGCATTGCTATGGCTTCTGTGGTAACTATTACTCTGGTATCACAGCAACATTAATATATGAAAGATACTGTCCCGCTTTTATTATTTGGTTTCCCTTACTCAGCATAGCATAGCCTTTCACTCAAAAAATCCTGGGTTATTTGGATGACTCAACTGCTAGGTTGCATCTGTTGAGTCAGATCGTTTGTTTTCTTTAAAAACTGCTGGGTTAAAAAATGTCAGTGTTTAGTTATTGATGATTAGTTGCTGACTACTTCATTAGTATGATTATCCCAATCTTTGATATCAACTATTTAGCTCTTACTTGTCTTACAGTTGTTACTGATTAATAATCACACTTCACTAGTCATACCTGATGGTGATCAGGAACACTTCATAAACTACTACTTGATATTTTTAAAGTTACTGGTTGCTATTCCATTTTTACCAGTCTATAAAAACGTGTAACATTTCAGAATTAGAACAGATAGCTATAGTTTTGGCTAAACTTCTCAAGGTGTCACGAATGGTATAGTGGTGAAGAGGACGAACTAGGCACAGGCAAAGTGGTAGTCGGTGCTGATCTTTTATTGAAACAAACACCGAGCCCAGTGAAACAAACTGAATGAAAATAAAGGTTTACACACACGATACTCACTACAGAAAGGAACAAACGTAGACATGGAACAATGACTGACAACTGAGGGAAGCAGAGGAGAAACATTTAAACACATACAAATGGCTTAATTGGGACCTAGTGTGAGTGATAATTGGAGACAAGACCAATGAAGGGGACCGGGATGAGTTCATGACTGTTGGGAAAACCGGAACAGCTGGAGATGTCGGAGCTGTCCGTCACCTCACCGTCACACAAGGGCTGTAAACATCTTGTTATCTTTCAAAGCCGAAGTTCGCAGAGAAGCTGGTGAGACATGTATAGTGGGCCGTACCGAATGTATGTAGGCCTGAGCTCTACCTTCAACGGAGAGCTTTTGACTTGACTCTATTGAGAGTGCTGTTAACTGCTCCAGGTTTGCAAATCTTGAATCAAGGTTTGCTTGTGAATATCATCTACAGACTTTGTGCCTTTTCCATTTAGTAATTTCCACAAAAATATGGCGATGAGGACAGGATGGCTAATTCCGTTCATTGATAGTTCCTGGGGACTCCCAGGTTAACTGCACGCAGGGACCACAACAGTGTGGTTCAAGGAGCTCACACTCCGTCTAGGCCTGAGCAGAAGGGACCCGCCTCAGACCTGGCAGGTTACGGCAGGTTACGCCATGTTCGGGATGGATACGCCCTCCGAACATAAAAACTTAAGGGTGAGACTGATATTCTTCTTACAATAACTCCATTGGGGGAATGGTTCTTAAGACCTTTTAATAAAACATGTTTGGGCCTGTGGGACCCCTTGAGTAACAGGCTGCACAGTAAACAGTTTTTGGGAGAGTGGGAAAAAAAGATAATGATAATTCTTAGCTGAAAATGGTCACAAAGTCTCCAAAACAAAACTGCAACTTGTCCAACAATCTGTTAGGTACCTAGGCCATGACATTATGCCTAACAGTAGATTGGTGGGTCCAGAATGCATTAAGGCAGTGCTGGAACTCCCCAAACCGATAACTAAAGCCCAAATGATGAGCCTTCTGGATGTGGCCGGCTACTGCAGAGACTGGCTTCCAGAATCGGCTGAACTCACACTCAAAATTGTTTGGACCACTGACGGACTGACTTCCCCAGATCGTCTCAAACACTCCCTGTCTCTGTGTTTAGGTTTAACGGAGCATGCAAAGCTGTTTAACCAGTTTGTGAAAAAAATGGGTTTATATTTTCTGTTTTGACAGAGGACCACGGTGGGAAGCAGCGGCCAGTACTAGCGGCGTACTACTCCGAACGTTTGGATCTAGTCTCTCGGGCTCTGGTTTGCTGCCTATGGGCAGTTGCCGCAGCTACTGAGGCTGTTCTGGCTTGTGCAGACATTCTTGCCATGTGCCCTCTCACTGTTCATGTTCCACATTATGTTCATTCTCTCATTTCACATGCTAAGACAGCACATTTGAACCCTGCTAGGTTATTGCACTACCAAAACATTCTATTGACAATGTTTCACGTTAAGCTGAAGAGATGCACTGTTCTGAACCCTGCTACTCTTTTGCCTACAGATGATGATGGTGACCCTCACCACTGTGATGACATAGTGGAAGTCAGTAAGCCACAACCCAACCCCTCAGACACACCCATTGATAATGCTGACCTTGAGGTCTTTGTGGATGGCTCCGCCCAGTGTTTCCCCAAAGGGGAACATGGCCAAGACCATATTTCCAAGGATACGGTTGTGAATATTGTACATAACTTTTGGTTTGCACCAGGATTTTCCTTATATGCCAAATATGTCAGAAAGATTTGTGATTTGTATGACAAACAATGTGGGTAAAGGCACACTGAGGCCTATGTCAGCCCACCCCAGGCCTGAGGGGCCGTTTGAGCACTTATTGATGGATTTTATTGAGTTGACTCCATGCTAGGGATACAAGTATTGCCTGGTAATTCTGCATGCATTCTCTAAGTGGATTGACGCATTTCCATGCCAACATTCCACAGCCATTGCTGTCACAAACATTTTAAATCGGGAAATTATTCCCAGGTGGGGCCAATGGTTCCCATTTTGGAAATAGTGTAATTGGATGCATTTCCACTAGTCTGCAGATAAATCTGCGCACACATTGTAACTATCCAGCTAGCGGTGGCTTGGTTGAGAGAGCTAATCAGACTCAAAAAACCAAACTGACCAAATTGATGGCTGAGACGGGGTTGTCCTGGTTGACAGTGATGCCACTTGCCTTAATGTGCATGCGAGGCAGAGAACATTACATGACGGGTCTTTCTCCTCATGAAGTGCTTACAGGCAGACCAATGAGGATGTCACCACTCCTTTCCCACAGAATAGACTGATGTTGCAGGGCTGTGATGACGAGATGGTGAGTTATTATCTCGCACCCTACGGCGAAAGCAGCCTGAGCCAAAAGGAGGACCACTCCACAAGATCCAACCTGGTAGGGACGTCTGTAGGAAGTACCGGCATCAGCATAGGTGGTTGGGACCATACCAGGTGCTAATGATCACCCAGACGGCTGTGAAGGTTTCTGATAGAGCTACGTGGGTCCACGCCAGCCACTGCAGGAAGGTGCTGTATGACCCAGATGACAATGTATCAGCTGATGCCAGGACGACGACCACCAAGATAGCCATGGAGTAGCGAGGAGGGCTAACTGAAAGTCACGTTCATTGCCTTCATTGTCGGTATTGCTGTTTCTGCCATTATCTGGACCTCTATGGCTGGGGGGAATAATGGAGAACCTTGAGGGGCAGCAGTATAGTCCAAGGGCAGGACTTAAATAATCTTGTTATCTTTCAATGCCGAAGTTCGCAGTGAAGCTGGTGAGACATGTACACTAACTATGCATAGGAAGGGGACGCAGTTGGCTGTACTGAATGTATACAGGCCTGAGCTCAACCTTCAATGGAGAGCTTTTCAGCTTACTCTGTTGAGAGTGCTGTTAACTGATCCAGGTTTGTAAATCTTGAAAAAAGCTTTACTTGTGAAAATAATCTACAGTCTGTGCCTCTCCCATGTAGTGATTTCCACGACACTTACAATACATTCAAGGTAAAAGTGTGGGAAAAACAACTGAACCACTATATAAATAGTATTTGTAAGGAATGACAAGAGCTTCACCAGACCCTGGCTTTAAAGGCAATAGCCCCAGATGTTTCTGGTCACCTCTAAGTGTTTTGCGAGCTGACATTACAAGGAAAGCATTGATAACTTTTCTTTGATTCTGTGGGTGGTATTGCATGGCCGAGTAAAATATTAGAAGAAATGTATTGTTAGAAGTATTTTGTTCTAACAATGCATTACCGAAAAAATACAGTCAATCCACTTCTGAGAACGTTAACAAATTAAATTAATAAAAAAATTTGTAGGCTACAGCCTAAAATGAAAATTTTGTTAGGACATTCTCTTCAGTGTTCTATGGGCTATTCTTTCCATACTGTATATGCATAAGGCCTATATATTTTATAGTATACAGTATAGGCTATTGTAATTATGTTTTTGAGCATTTATTTTTAAGTGATAAATATTTTTTTGATTTTGTTATTAAGGCACTTTTCATGTCATTTGTGAGGTTTATAGCTTTTTTCTGAAGCATTAAATGTAAATTTGTCTACATACTATTTTGACATGTTTGCTATTGACTAATAAATAAATAAACATCTGTGGTTTATCAATTCATCATAAATTGGTATGATTACTCATATTGTTTCACTCATGCACAAAATAAAAACATACATTATCATGGTCACTGCTAGTAGGCAACAGGTCGTGCTACCATATAGAAAAACAACTCAGTGCTAAATAAACACAGAACATTTTATCAACACAGTGCTAACTTACTGTATAAAACTAACCTGAGACACCAACCTCCACCATCCTCCAAGAAATATTTTGCTTGACCCCCGCTATAATTAGCTTTTCCCCCAGTTGGTGGCAGAATGTTTCACATGGAACCAATATTTATCGTGCCATTGAAGTACAATGAAGGAGCAACAAGGAAGACCCTCTTTTGTTTATGATAGACTCAATGACGCCTTGCCGCTATTCATAGAAAATAAATTGCATCCGTCCAAGGTGGTGGGAGTGGTGGAACAGTGGACTTGCACCGTTAGAGGGACAAGAGGTGTTCAGCCACATGAGATTGAGCAATAACAGATCTGTGGTGCCCTTACATGTCCGAGGCAGCATGCACACCACACTGAGAAGAGCAGCGTCAGACAACCCTTCGCCAATAGGCGTGGGAAACCATATGAACCCCATACATCATAGGGATTGCAATTACTTCCCATGATCTAGGAATTTCCAGTAGGTGCAGGTAATAAGCTCATATTGATAAAGTCCCTGTCCTTTGTACACACCGCCCGTCGCTACTACCGATTAGATGGTTTATTGAGGTCCTTGGATCAGCCCTGCCAGAGTTGGTCAGGGCCCTGGTGGAGCACCAGGAAGATGATGAAAGTACGAAGGAGGAAGCAAAAGCCATAACAAGTGAACTGAAAACTATGCATACTGTTTTTATGCTGTTTTCTGACATTTAATCGGCCAACCTCGCGTTGGTAGCCAGTTGGTGGCTAAATACCCAGCTAATTAATTATTAAAAAAATCATACAACATGATTTTCTGGATTTTTTTTTACGATTCAGTCTCTCACAGTTGAAGTGTACCTATGATAAACATTACAGACCTCTACATGCTGTGTAAGTAGGAAAACCTGTAAAATCAGCAGTGTATCAAATACTCCTCACTGTATATGATGCTGGTAGTTGTCTTTATGAAGACCAATACATTTCATTGTTGATGAAATTCATGGGATGAAATTGCTGCATCGTTAGGGTTGAAAGTTATAAACTCAATGAGGTTAACAATCTGAAGTTCATGGTTGACAGTGTCTTCCCAGTTCAATGTCTTTTTCTACAGGGGACTCATTCTTTCCGGGTTCCTGGTTTTGGTTTTCATCATTTCCACATTTTGGCCTGTGATTGTTGGATTTATTAGATACCACCTTCTAATAACCGGGTGTGGTATTACCCTTTCCCCCCATTTGATTTGGTGCATACATACTCAAAACGTTCACATGGGCATGAAAAATGGATCAATACACCATAAGACTGACATATACTACAGCCTTTAAACGATTTAGGATGGTGTGCACAGAGAGGCGAGAAATGCGCTGTTTTCACGGTGCGCACTTTGATGATATCGTGCAGTGTCGTCCCAGCCAACAATTTTCTGTTGTCACATTATCTGACGACCGAAATTAGGTAGCAACATCTTTGTCAGCTACATTGTCACAACCGGAGAAGTGAAAGTTTTGTTGTTGTTGCTAAAACGTAACTAATTGACGTTGTCAGTTGGTCGCTAGCATGTCGTAGTAACGTGGTATTTCTAAGGCTGTCGATTGGTAATCGCGAATCCCAGGCATCCTATCCAGTTGACCATTCATTGCCCTTTTCCTATTACATTTTTAATATTCATATGTAAATGTGGAATATGTACAGCTACAGTGGAAATAAAGTCTACGCACACCTGTTAAAATGCAATGTTTTTGTGATGTAAAAGAATGACTCAAAGATAAATCATGTCAGAACATTTTCCACTTTTAATGTGACCTACAATGTGAGCAATTCAATTGAAAAACAAACTGAAATCTTCAAAGGGGGAAAAAGAAAAATAGTCAACATCTTGACAGTTTTCTCCAACCTTGTATTTACCTGCTCCAACTGTTCCATGAAATCTTAAATGTGAACAAACCATTTTAGCAGGGTTCTACACCGACATTTAGTTTTACAGTGAGGTATTACGTATAAATATTATACATTTATTTCATCAACCCCTTCCCAGATATAATAATGGCACTGCTGTTAGATCATCAGTCCAGACATTTTATCCTAGCAAATTACATGACATATCTTGTAATATAAAGGAGCCCCATATGTAGCAAAAATGTATATACATTTACAAACAAACCAGAACATTTATGTAATTTAAAATATATTTTATTTATCACCCACCTCACACTCCCAAGTTTGTCAACAGCACAGAAATTGAAATCAGAACTGTGTGGGACTTCATTACCATCAGGAAGGCTAAAGTAGCAAATCTCATCTAGTTAACTCCAAAGAAACTGTAGTTCTTCAATGGTAAAAGCAGTCATAAACATGTTTTCGCTCGTAGAGTTTTATCCTTCTCCAATTATTGACTGATCAAATTTAGAAATATTACCAAACTGGCCATTTAATAAATAAAAATATATTAGAACACAAGCCAATATGAATGCTTTACTTTTCATTGGATTCTTGTGAAATCATGGAGAACAGAAGAAATTCACAACACAATGAAACGAAACAATTAATATTATCCAACTGACAAAATACCTGGCTAACTAGCTGCAGTAGCTAGTTAGCCAGGTATATCTTAAAAGAAAACTTGCATTACCTGGAGTAATTAGCTAGGTATATTACAGTACTATAATGTAGACTACACAACTAAATTAGAAAATAACTAAAGTAGAAATATTGCTATATTAAAAAACTAAAGTATGATTAGCATCAATGATTATAACATTTCTAAATAGCAATAACTACTAATGTAGACCAACCACAATAGCAGAAGAGTATTCACAGACATGACTAAATCAGAACATAAGTTGCACGGTTAAATAATCTTAAACAGGAGTTAAACAAACGTGCTATAGCCACCGGTTGTGTCTGCTTAGATATTGTAAACGTCTGATGACTACAAACCTGTCACGGGTGCAGGTAAGGACCCAATCGCGGACCGGAGAGGTGAGGGGTAGAGGCAGACAGTGCAGTCGGGGACGGGAGGCACGGCGTCTCCCGAACCGATGGCGAAGGCACACACGAGCAGCAGGCAGAGTAGTCGGGGACGGGCAGATGGTCGATACACAAGCGGGCGGCAGAAGCACAGTCAGGGAACGGGCAGAGTAGTCGGGGACAGGCAAATGATCGCAATTCCGGCGGAGAACAGAAGTACAGGCAGAGTAGTCGGGGACGGGCAATAATTCGATACACGGAAGGTCTGTTTGAGGAAATTGCGAGATGTGGTATGCTTGCGTAAACCATTGATCCGGCAGGGGAGAAGTGGCAAGGAGGTGTATTTGTACGTGTGTTGATGAGGTGAATGGGGACAGGTGTGTGAGTGGTGATTGGTGACAGGTGTGTGAGGTGGTGTGCACAGAAACTCAGGAGCGCGGGCGCCCTCTGCTGCGCACTCGCGGAGGCGGGGGCGGGACAAAACCTTAACGAACAAGAAATGTCAGGACGATCGAGCTGTACGAGCACAGTTTACAATATGTATGGTGCATTCCATCTGTGTTGTGGGAGATGATATAGAACTATTTGAATTGGTCTGAATTGCTGTGTTTAGTGAATAATTGTGACTCTAAAGATCTTCAGGTGAACTTTGAAATATTTGGAATATGTGGTTTCCGATTTGTTGGCAGTAATGACATTGTAAGCAAAGTACGTTGTAGCAATAAAAAAAATTGAAGTTAAGATTTCCCAGTTATAGTTATGTAAGATTGTTACCGAACTGATATGAAAGTTGTTACATTGTCAATGCATTCTGTAATTATGTTTCTGCTACATCCTGAGCAGGTAAGAAAGATTACCAATGAAGTGGTCATTAATTTCCTTCAGATAACATTGGAGTTACGTAGGATCGTTACCAAACCGGTACATAAGTATTTACGGTGTCGGTACGTTGTGTATAATTACGCTCCTGCGACGGGCTGAGGAGGTAAGGAAGATGACCAACTACGTGGTCATGCAGTTACCTTCGGATAACTTTGCCTCAACGTTTTAAAAATCATTACGTTCACACAGTATTATGAAAATATGAATGGATGTTTCAGTGGAAGTGAATGTGCCTAAATATTGGGAGCAACATAGACAACTGTCCTTATATTCTCTCCCTCAAGAAGGTGGAGTGTTTACACTGACAGTCTGTCATGGGGGTAAACTTCTAGAAACATGATTTGTGTTAGGTAGAAATGCCCTTAACCTATAGACTAGCTGGCAAATATATTTACAGTGAGAAGACAATGGAATAAACCTGAAAGAACTTCTCCCTCTCTCCCTCGATTTAACACGGGCTCCACATTATTTGACCACTATACGTAACTGCTGATTTCTAACACAGCATAAAAACTAAGGACTGAGACGAGGGGGGTGTTGTAGACTATGTGGTATGCAGTATCCAAGTAATGTTAAGGAATATTTGAATACACAGATTCATGTTTGGTACTAGTAGATGGATAAGTGGCATGTTTCTTTAAAAATGCTTAGCCCGGTAGTGTTCTCAGCAGTGATGGCCCACGGTGGAACATCATGATCCAGAACACTCATGGCCAGAATTGGGTACAGAAGGTAGGGCTCGGGGAGTTAACCTGGAAAGAGACTGAGTTGAAGAATGGAAAACTATGAGACAAGTGAGTGACAACCACATTGAAATGAATACAGTACAGTTTGTCAGGTTATTAATTATTTGTCTGGTTATTAACCAATGTATATAAGCAACAAGGGTCTTTTTATTTGTCATTAATTGTCCCACCCACCATCAGTCTGTACATTTTTATATTTGAGTCATTTATCTGACACTTTAACAGAGCAACTTACAGTACTATTTAAGATTAGATGTTACCTGGAGAATTTTAAGTAGCAAACAACTCTAAAAGCCAACCTACTCTCCGGTTTCCACCAATTACAGGGTGATTTGAGCAGATATCTTGTTCTGTTAACAGCTCTCAGTCCCAGTATTTTTGCAATGGGCCTTGTCTGTCTGTTGGTAGTCTGCAATATCAGAACTCTGAAAAAAGAGAATAAAACAGTTATAAGTGACTGATGGAATGGAGAGAAACAGTGAAGAGGAATAGAGCCATTAAGACAGATGAAATAAAGATGTTTTGATAAGTAGGTGAGATGTTATTATTTAACAAGGTACGAGATTTAGAGCATCAACCTTGCCAACAACACACACAAGTAGCTACATTAGGACTGTAGCTACTGTATCTAACATTTTGCCGTCACTTGTGTCCACACAAAGTCTTGTCATGTTCATTTGGTTTACATACAACAAACATCTAGACAGCTAACATGCATATAATGCGACTGTAATGCTTTTTACTTTACAAAGCAACTTCACCTAATGCTCTTACCTCAATCAAATGGATGTTCAACCCAGGATGTCCTCCACGCTAGCAACATGGAACTCTGCATGGAAGTATAGCTATTAGCTAAGCGTTTACCCCTCCCCTAAATTCCCATTGGTCACTTGTAGTGGCAAACTTTTTACGATTTGCAAACCTGTAGAAACAGTTTCGTATCCGTGGAACGCCATTTGACTCCATATACAGTGATTTGTATCCGCAGACAGTGATTTGTGTCCGTAGACAGCGATTTGCAAAATATATTTCAAAAGAACAGATTCTTTATTACATACTCACAACTCATGAAATACAAGTGTGCAAATCTAACGCACTTGCAAATCCGGATTGACAACCGCGCTCGGGAGCCCAAAAGGGAGAGACAGCGTGGCCCATTTTCATCTCCCCTTATGACAACCCTGTCCGAGACTGGACCTCCGTTCCCGAATCCCGCACCAGTCACGCCCCGTGGAGTCGAGGGCGGCCCGAGAAACCCTGATCCTGAACCTATGCAGGTGGGTCATTTTCAGTTAGACGGGGCTGAACACCAATGGCGAAGGGAGAGCGACAGCTGTTTTTACTGTGGCCTCCCATACCACTACATTGCCACCTGCCCCCAGAAGACAGGAAAAGGATGGGCTCGGTAGTCGCTGGGGGACGACTAACGGGCCAACCCTCCGATGTCTCCTGTGTGCGGAATCTGTTTTACGCAACCCTTCACCACAACGGTCAGCGGCTTAAGATTCAGGCGCTGATTGACTCTGGGCCGACGACAGCTTCCTGGATTCCAACCTAGCCACCCAGCTGGGGCTCACCACCGATTTGCTCCCGGAGGCCATTGAAGCCGTGGCTTTGGACGGCAGACGTTTGGTGAGAGTTACGTCCCGGACCGCACAATGTGCAATGCTTGTGAGCGGCCTGCTCGCCAACCACGTCCGCCCAGCCAGCCAACCTAGCAGGAGTGCCCTCTGTATACCATAACATCGGGGACGTATTCAACAAGCACGGTGCGCAATCGCTCCCTCCTCGCAGACCATACAACTGCGCCATTGAGTTGCTACCCGGCTCCATCTTCCCCAAGAGCCGTCTGTACAGCCTCTCCAAACCCAAAAGGGAGGCCATGGAAAAGTATATCAGGAGTCCCTGGACTCGGGATGCATTCGGCCGTCATCCTCGCCTCTGGCAGCAGGGTTTTTCTTTGTGGGGAAAAAGGACAACACCCTCTGCCCGTGCATCGACTACCGAGGGCTCAACAACATCGCGGTCAAGAACAAGTACCCCCTGCCGCTGATGAATTCTGCATTCGACTCCCTGAGAGGTGCTTCTATATTCACTAAGCTCGATCTCCGCAATGCGTACCACCTGGTGAGGATACGGGAGGGGGATGAGTGGCTGACCAGCTTCAACATGCCCATGGGGCACTTCGAATATCTCCTCATGCTGTTCGGCCTCACCAACGCGCCAGCGGTTTTCCAACACTTCATTAACGATGTACTGGGCGACATGATCAGGCGCTTTGCTTTCGTCTATCTGGACGACATTCTGATTTTCTCCCGAGACCTGACTGAACACGTGTAGCATGTTCGACAGGTCTGCCTCCTGGAAAACCATCTGTACGTCAAGGTGGAGAAATGCGACTTTCACACCCCCACCGTCTCATCGTCTCATGTCCTGCCGAGGTTATATTGTCTCGGCGGGACAGGTCCGTATGGACCCATCCAAAGTGGAGGTGGTTGTGTGGTGGCCGACCCCGAGCTGTCGGAAGGACCTGCAGAGGTTTTTTTGGCTTTGCCAATTTCTACCGGCGGTTCATCCGGAATTACAGTTGTGTGGCTGCACTCTTGACCGCCCTGACCTCCTGCGCCCAGCTGTTCGTCTGGACCCCGGAGGCGGAGGAGGCCTTCCGGGACTTTAAGGCGCGTTTTACCTCGGCACCCATCCTTTCTCAGCCTGATCCTTCACGCCAGTTTGTCGTCGAGGTTGAAGCCTCGGACGTTGGTGTGGGAGTGGTGTTGTCCCAGCGCGCCGAGTACGGGAAGCGCCATCCGTGTGCCTATCTGTCTCGCCGTCTGTCACCAGCTGAAGCTAACTATGACATCGGTAATCGCAAACTATTGGCTGTCAAGATCGCACTCGAAGAATGGCGGTATTGGCTTGAGGGGGCGGAGGTGCCATTCTTCGTCTGGACAGATCACACCAACCTAGAATACATACACTCCGCTAAGCGCCTCAACCCTTGCCAGGCCAGGTGGGCGCTGTTTTTTTACACGCTTTGAGTTCACCTTAACCTACAGACCGGGATTGAGGAATGGCAAACCCGAAAGATGAGGAGCCGCGCACTCCGCCCGAGGCGATCTTGCCTAATCGGCACGTAATTGGTCCTGCGCTCTGGAGGGTCGAGGAGACAGTAATGACAGCCCTCCTCCGTACTCCTGGGCGGAGAAGCGATCCCCTGGGTTGTCTCTTTGCCCCCGAAGCGGTTATGTTGACGGTGCTGGACTGGGCACACGCCTCAAAACTCATCCATCCCAGCCTGGCCCGCAATATGTTTTTTCTCCATAGGTGGTTCTGGTGGCCGTCCATGCGAAGAGACACACAGACATACATTTTTGCTTGCCCCACCTGCGCCCAGAATAAACTGTCCAACCGGCCATGTACTGTACTGCTACGACCCCTGTCTGTACCATGGCGTCCCTGGTCCCACCTATCGCTGGATTTCGTCACCGGATTATCCTGCTCTGATGGCAACGCAGTCGTTCTGACTGTTGTCAACCGGTTCAGCAAATTCACTCACTTTATCCCATTGCCCAAACTCCACTCCGCTAAGGAAATGACGGCCGTCTTGGTCAAGGAGATATTCGGCGTCTTCGGCCTGCCCACCAACCTCGTCTCCGACCGAGGTCCTCAATTCACGTCCGCTGTCTGGAGATCTTTTTGCCGTGCCATCGGCGCCACCACCAGTCTCTCCTCTGGATTTCACCCCCAGACCAACAGCCAGGCTGAAAGGGCTAATCAGACCTTGGAAACCACACTCCGTTGTCTGGTCTCCACAAACCCCACTACCTGTTCGTCCCAGCTCACGTGGGTAGAATACGCACATAACACCCTGACCACGTCAGCAACAGGCATGTCCCCTTTCCAGTGCCTATTTGCATACTAGCCCCCCACTATTCTCGTCCCATTAGAGGGACATGGCGGTTCCGTCCGTTCAGGCCCACGTGCACCGTTGCTATCGGACCTGGCACTGCGCCAGAGCTGTCCTGCTTCGGTCCGCCGGGGTGTACCTTGCACAGACCTCCTGCTTACGGTGTGGGGGATAGGGTTTGGCTGTCGTCCAAGGACCTCCCTTTATGCACCGACTCACGCAAGCTATCCCCCAGGTTCATCGGCCCCTTCCCGATCGACAGAATCATTAACTCCGTCGTGGGCAGAGCTTAAGCTGCCCTCCTCCCTCAAGGTCCATCCCTCCTTCCATGTGTCCTGCCTGCTCCTCTCTCCTCCTTGGCCGCCCCCTCCTTGGATCATCGACGGGGGTCCTGCGTTTACCGTCTGTCGGATCCTGGACTCTCTGCGTCTGGGTTGCGGGTTCCAGTAACTAGTGGACTGTGAGGGTTATGGCCCAGAGGAGCGCTGCTGGCTTCCCCGTCGCCAGATCCTGGATCCTTCCATCCTCCGGGACTACCACTGCCTACGGCCGGGAGCTCCGGGTGGTCCGCCTGGGGGCGTCCGTCGGGGGGGCGTACTGTCACGTACACTCCTGAGTTACCAGCGCACACCTGTTCTCACACCTGTCTTCAATCACCACTCACACACCTGTTCCCACTCTCCTCTTCACCACGCCGTATAAGTACAACTCCCTGCCACTTCTTCCCTGCCAGATCAATGGTTTATGTTCGCATGCCACATCTCACACTTACCAAACTCTCGTCCTGCCTACCCGTGTACCGACCGATTGCCCGTCCCTGACTATTCTGCCTGAGCCTTGCCTGTATGTCTATTCTCTGCCGGTATTCTGATCTCTCGCCTGTCCCTGACTACTCTGCCAACTCCCTGACTGTACTGCTGCCACCCGCTCGTTTTCCGACCATCTGCCCATCCCCGACTATTCTGCCTGCTGCCTGTCTGTGCGACCGGTTCGTGAGACGCCTCGCTGCCCGATCCCTCAGTCTGTCCCTTCCCCACTCCTCCGCAGTCCGCGCTTGGATCCTTAGCCGCTGTCGGGACATTACCATAATTTAAAACGCACTTCTCTATATTGTTACAAGTATCACGTGTGAAAAACACATACAGTTGGATAGGAGTACGATCAGCTACTAACGACAGCTCTTAGCCATGGTCTAGTACAGTGTTTTTCAACTCTGGTCCTGGAGGCACACTGCCCTGCATGTTTTAGATCTCTCCCTGATCTATCATGTTTTAGATATCTCCCTGGCCATACACCCCTCTGGCTATATTGCTTAAATTACCACCGGGGTAAATTTGGTTTAATGTTTGATATTCGGAGTTTGATCGTTAATAAGGCATCCACATTTTTTTTTACAAAAGACGACAGCGAAATATATACAATTGGATTAGGACTGAGAGCAAGGTACACACTTTGATTTGATTGAAAATCGAACTTTTCGTTTAGCAGAGCCAAAAATGTTGCAAACCGCAGTAGAATGTCCTTTCAGTAGTTTAGCGACCGTCATGAAAGATTAAATGTGACAAAAAATATTTTGTGTCAACCAAACCTAACCTGCCCCTGTAAAGGAAAATCATAGGTACAAACACTTTTTATGATATTACACAAGACAATAGTTTTCTACATATATTTTGTTGTTACATCTTATATACTTCATTTTGTAATAGATTTCTATAGAGGTGACTTATACTCTTACAATCATCAGTTTTGGTAACTGATCTGTAGATTTGCCCTGTTACATTTCGGTGATTATATCAGAATTGATACTTCTATACAATACATTTTTAATTGCTCACTATCCATATGAGCTAGAGACCTACAAACAAGTGTTTTCTGTTCTTTTACCTCTCTTCTGAAAGGTACACCTCTTTTATCATTATTGATTATCTGTATTTAATTCTATAAATGCATATATTATTACAACTCTATTACCTAATTCACATAAGCTATTTTTAATAGCATCAAATCCAGAGGACATGGACCTCTAAAACCAGTTGCTATTTGTTCACTGACCGTCCTTCTCAAGATTATGCCCCTTAAATTTGAAATTTTCTATTTCAGTAAAATTACAGGAATTCATTTTTCTAAACTCTTTTTTAATAGCTCACTATCCATATGAGTTAGAGATCTATAAACAAGTGTGGTGTGTTCTTTTCCCTCTACTCTCAATGGTGCCACTTTTAATTTTTATTCCAATATTCATGCAATGATTGCATAGCAAAACTACATTTAAAATGTTGAACTGTGACCATTTTTAAAATAACAATAAGTGATAGAATTTGGGTCACTATTTTGGGATCTAATTTGGGACACTATTTAAGTTAGCCTTTTTGCTCTTTCTGTTGTGGATCATTGTTTGTGCCAGTTGTGTTGTGCATTAGTTTGCGGTTTGCCTCTCCTTTTGATGTTTTGTTGTTACAATTAAAAGGATGTTACCCTGCTATACATCTACTCCTGTGTCCTGCCTTCCTTCAACAGTGACAGCATATTCCTATTCCCAGTTAAAACCTTTTAAAATGTTAATGTGCAGGCGACATAACAATAGAATCCACCAAAGGTAGCTGTCGTGTAAACATTTATTGAACAAAAAAGCAATTGGAGAATTAGGTATGTATACTTACTGCAGTCAGAATAACTTGGAATTAAACCCAGACAAAATTGTAGAGGTGGATATTGACATCAAAAAATGTCCCAACTTCAAATTGATGGGCCATTCCTTACAGCAAAATTAGACAAAGTTCCTTGGGTCAATCATCTCCTATTATCTCTAGTGATAGGACAAAATTGCAAGAGGTGTGGCATCTGAAAGCAAAATTGGATAGTGAGCTATTAAAAATCATTGAGTCATTCTCATTTTCCTCCATCTGGATTGGATCTGTGTCTGCCTGCTGCAGAAGTAAACTGCAACAATTTGTAGCGTCCACAGTAAGGTTCCTCAGATTGCACCTTCCATCCATCAAGGCCTCTGCATAACTCTTTGGCTAGAAATTGGACAGTAAATATAATTATTCAACATTTCCACACTTGTCACCCACTTTTACTGCAAGGCAGTTAGTTTATAACTGGACAAATATCAGAATAAACAAATAGTAAACAATACGCTAATAAGAATGATATTCTGAGTTTCACATATAATTATAATTATTTTCTTTTTAGTCAGGAGAGTTGTAGATTGTCACAGGCTTCCTCCGAAACCCGTCTGATCAGCCGGTCTGCTTCTTTACACCTCCTTCCCAAACCATGAAGTCAATGTGAGCCAACAAATTGGAAGAAACACACGCGCACATTATGCATGGCCAGGTCAGAACACGCCCGCCCAGAGATGTTGCTGGAACACGGTCGCACAAGGAAATCCTCATAGCAAGTAGATCCACAGAGTAAGAAGCACTGTGATCAATGGTTCCAAATAAATTGATGAAATTAAATAAATGTCTGGTTTCGGTGCAAGCATATTCTGAATACACTAAAGCAGTGGTATCGAATTGGTTCCTGGAGGGCCGAGTGTCTGCAGGTTTTAGGTTTCCCAGTTCAGATCTTAACAAGCAGGTGAGGGTAGAAACTATCCAATTAGTGACCTAATTAATGTCTGTGGTAGTATATTTCACAGTGTTTGCAAGTAGAGATACCCACAAGGACTCTGATTGGCACGTCATAGCTTTTCTGACCACTGAAATGAATGCGTCATGTTTTCAACTTTTAACCAATCTGAGTAGATTCTGGAACACCAGCGCTGAAACTTGACAGTGATGCCTTGCAGAAGAAAAACAGGTCTCGGCATGGTCGGCTTCTCTTACCCACACATACCTCTGTTGTTGATACTATACCAAACCTTTTATTAGTTCGTTCAACGTGACAATGCATTTGAAAAGTACGTAAAACTATTTTGAATGAAAACATTATAAACGTTATAGGAATAAAAAAAATATACAATGGAAAAATTGTAATTAGCGAGGAACTGACATCGCAAGTTACGTACAGAAATTCCTATAATGTATCAAGGGGGGTTCAAATAAAATGTTAACCTTTTGCCAAACAGTGGTGACAGCCATAGCAGATTAAACAAATGTGTTGAACAAATGCAAACACATTAAATGATCAACAAAAATACATGTTATGATGTGAACCATATTAAACTGGAATGTATATGTAATACAAAATATTAAGAATGAAAAATGAATATAGATTATTCTTGTGGTAAGTACATCTCCATTTTAAAGGCAAAACGGTAGTAGCCATGTAAGCTCCTTGCTAGTCGCTAGATTTACATTGGAGTAATTCAACTAGTAGACTCCAATAAAACTGTGGGCATTGATTTAGCTAGGTGAAAAAATCATCTAAAAAGTTTGTTGTCCCATTAAAACTGAGATGGGCTACAAGAAGCCGACTGTGCTTAGCCATGTCTTTTTTCAATCAGAGTCCTCATGGGTAATTCCGCTTGCAAACGCTGTGAAACTTATTACCACAGACTATGATTTACCAAAAAAATTGATATTTTGTCACAGTTTTAACTAAATCTTTGTGACAAAACTCTTAATAGTATGTATTTTACATTGGCAAGGGTTATTAATAAACTACAAAAGTAATTTTAAGTTTGCAAATATTTTATACACGTTTGCAAAATGTTTTTATAATTACAAAAGTAATTCAAAAGTGTGTATAACATTTTTCCAACAACAAAAGTCAAACCATATTTGCAAATATGTTCTCACAATTGTGCAACCATTTTTACAACAAAAAACGTATGTATGATACATTACGAAATGCCTAAAACGTAACATATCTCACAAACGCTAATACAACATATAAAATGTTAGGACCGCTATTAAAATGTAAAATAACATACGAACACCAGACAAATGTTTGATATTTACGAAAGCTAAGAAAATGTAGTAATAAATAAAAAATGTCTGCATGTCTGCATGTGTTTCGAATCAGCAACACTCAAATCAGAGGAGTTACCTTACCCACTGTATCACACTGCATATATAGGGTATGGATGACTAACAGCAACACATAGCTTGCTGGAATATGTCATGAATGCATTGCTATGTTGAAGTTAGGTTAATGTTAGGCATCACAACTCAGCATTAGGGTTAAGGTTAGGGTTAAGTTTAGATATCACAGCACTGGGATTAAGGTTAGGGTTAAGGCTTGGGCTACGGTTAGGAAACAAAATGCAACTGTGATAAGTGATTGGCTTTACAAAATGGAATTTAAGAGCAATGATTGGACATGTTTTGCCATACTATCTTGACTGAAGTAGCGCACCCGTCTGGGAAGCGGAAGGACTCCGGTTTGAAAAACGGCTTGATTATATTTTTCTCTATTCAGAATCTAACGTTATTTTACCCTGTTTAAAATGTACGTAAAATTGTCTACGTCATCATCCTGAGATCAGGCTGTTATTGACCAGTAGTATCATTTAGAAAAATATAGGCTGGCTTGGTAGGGTCGTGGTATTCAGATAGTTCTTTTTGCCCACCCTTGAAACTACCCAGTTAGAGAAACACGATTAAAGGATTTCAATTAAGTGTTATTGCAGGCCATTCCGCATGTAATGGGGATTACATGAAATGAAATGTTAGTTGAACCCTGTCAACCGAATGGTTGGGCCTATAGCTCGTCAGAATTAATAACCAGAATTTGATTGATTGTTTCGGCATAATGTAAAACGTTAACACATCAATTCTTCCCAATACAGCCACCATAAAGGTCCCAGAAACAGTGCCAGCCAGGTCCAGGGTTCCGGAAATAACAGAACATAAGATCGACTAAATGCGTGCATCTGCACCCTGTTTCTAGAGCTTTCTGGACGGAAGATTGGTAGCTTTCTCCAGCCACACGATTTTCGCTTAATACTCGATTTCAGCATCCCCTCTGACATAAGTAGACACTGCTTTACCGTAGGCACGACAACTGTACCTCTCGAATTCTATTATATACAACACGATAATAAGACCGGCCAATATGAAACACGCGTGTGTATAGCCTTTTAAATCTATTTATACATGCCATCTAGTCTAATCTAGATATGCATAGACATATTATTTTAAATTTTGCAGCCATCGTGTTTGAAATTTTGGGTGATTTTCTTATTTTGATAGGTTATAATAATTCACAAAAAAGATACAGTTATTGTGTAGAGAAGCTCACACATCTTTGAACAGTCTAGCATTTTGGCCGCAAGAGCGCGCGACTGAGCCACATTAGAGGCGGTGAAGATGCCAACAATCTCGGTTCTAGTCCGAAAGATTTTGGGTAAAAGAAAGCATTTCATTCCAAACACAATCAAGACACACCGGAGGGAGTCAGCGACTTACTTTCGCAAACATCTTTTTGTTTCGCACGATGATCCCAAGTAATCCAGATGTTGGAAATACAGTGGTTTTCTATTTCATTTTTCTCTCGTTCCGTAAGTATTGGTTGACTTAATGTTCTAAGTGAAGTTAGGCACATTTCGCTCTTGCTTTATATAGCAAGTGGTTGCTTTACGCAGGGATTGGAACACGCTACATTACTGCCTTGTTCAGATAAGACCGTGTTGCACATCTTGGAAGAGCTAACTGGGCTAAAGCTAGCAAGCAAGTAGCCAGCAGATGACTGGGTATTGTAGAGCTTTGTACCTTGGAAGTTATAGTCTTATTTGTAGAAACTACAGATGTGTGGTACTCTCTGTTTAATTGTGTTCTGAGTAAATTACCTAAATGCATACAGTGAGATACGAAAACCTGGAATCTACAGCTACTCTTGTTTTGAGTACATTCTGAACTTCCTGATCAGTGTTGTGACAGTGTTTATCTGGCAGTTTTACTGGCTGCTGCGTGTGCAGTTAGCGGGTGTGCGAGTTGTTCACCTTGTCAGGAAAGTACTGATAACATTGTATTCCGTTAGTGACCGGTAAGGTTTGAATAGCTACAGAGTACTTATTCATACATCCATTCAACATCTCAAAACATAATCCATGTGCATATGTGACGTACAATGATAAGCATGTATCTCCTGCATTAATGGCTTTCCAGAAATTGTCCGGTCTATTGCAGCAGCTCAGCAGCTAACTAAATAGCTCCTAATAGGCCTGTAATGCGAATAAAAGTTATGCTAACAAATCCAGACTGTCTAAGGTATACATTTTGAAGTGGTTATGGTGATTATGATAATTTTTATGATACAGTTTATGGCCCAACCTTTTTTTAAATTTTGATTAAAGCTGTGTTCATTTCTTGTCACAAACACGTAAATACCACCTTCCCTCTGGCGAATATGTTGGTGAAATCTTAATCGAATTTGAAAACTCTTACTCGAATTTCAATCTCAATATTTTCTACATGCTGAAAATGATGTAATTTTCCAATGAAAAAAACATGGCTTACTTTGTCTGTCAATGGTGAGAATGGTTCTTGCATTCATTTAAAACCATAAAACGGACATTACACTTAACTATAAAAAAAACATGTGTTTTGAACGCCAATATTAGTTGGATTAATTGTGCTGCCCTGCTGTCTGAAGCCATACAGCACTTTTCTTGTTTTTGAGGAACAGCATACCAGGGTGCTTTTTGGGGGGTTTGGTTTGTGCCAGAGCTGTATGGGCAGTGTTTAAAGTAGCTTTTCAGCCACATCATCCCATTGAAATTGCAAAGCTCCTCCAAAAACAAAAGGTTCTTAAAAAGTTTTCAACATGTATAAAGGTGAATCAAAATCAGGGCCATGCTGGTTGTTTGGGGTGGGATATGAACTGCTCTCTCTCAATAGGAAAGAATTTGTTGTCACTATTGCTATGTCTTTTAAACAAATGATTGGTTTTCAAGGTTGGACATTTCAGCTGAAAAGAGATTTCAGATAGATGATAATGTGACCAGAGTGGCTGTTTTCTTGAAAATGTGTATGCTACCCACACATCTAAGTGGCCTAGCCTATCATCTGGCCCGATTTACACAGCAAGCAAAAAAAGTGAATGAAGGCGGGGTCTGCAATGAATAGCAATTGAGAATGGGCTTTCATGTTGTGATTAAACTTTTTGAAAATTTCTTCTGGGTCGTCTGAGAATCCAGCCTATACGTAGTAGTGCACTTCAAGATTAGGTTGCCATGTTTCAAGTTGTGGAAAATTGGGAATATCTCTCAGTGAATTCACCTTCTCAAAATCCACTGAATGAGAAAGCCAGAGGTCGCCTCTCTGTCTCAGTCTTCAAACATGTCCTGAAAAGGACGAGGAACGCATCTGAGACCACCCATTTTATGTTTGTTTGCAAACTTGTTTGTGTGTTAGGGCCAGTGTGTGCTAGTGCGAGTGGGCTGTTGCTTGCAGGAATTAGTTAGGAATTATAATAAATAGACATTAATTTAGAAGCAGGTAGGCTTGTAGCACATAAAGTAATATTAGGTGACAGAAACCTCATTTAAGAAATCAAACATGTGTGGTTTTATTGAGGAACTGAACCATTCTTCAGCTTATTTGTATTCAAAACCACAGTGTACAGTAAATATAGTGTATTTTGAGTAAGAGAGATAAAAGATACAACATTGAATTTGCTATGTGGTATCTAAACAGATGTGTTGATAGGGATTTTCATGTTTGGTGATGTGCTTGGTTAAAACATTGACACTTGCTGGTCATTATTACATAAATGTGTTGTTTGCAGCATTAGTGCATTCACAAAAATGCTGCCAATCTGTAGTCTTGATTTTAGGATTTGCCTTTGGAGTCTTGCTAGTGTTTGACAATCTGAGAATTAAATAATTGTAAAGCTGGCAATCCCAAGGCCGATAAAACAGCGCAAATCGATCATAATTGTGACAAATGGTTTGGTAGGACTGTTTGGTAAGAAGGGGAATGGTGTGTTTAGCAAAGGCAAACAAAGTAGACAAAGGAAAACCTGTGTGACATATTTGGAAGACTCCAGGAGGTGGCTGTGGATGTACAGTTTCAGCCACTACTATCCGCAGGACTTCACCAGCCAAGCTACAGTAGCTGTGCTGCACTAGTTTGTTGATTTTTAGCCCGAAAATATTGACTGGGCAAGTCAAACACCTGATCACAGCGCTCACACGCTGAAGACAAGACTCATGCATAAAACCTGTCCAGGCCGGGTGTTTTGTGAAAGCACTTTGTGACAACTGCTTATGTAAAAAGGGCTTCATAAAATACATTTGATTGATTGATTGTCCAAATACTTTGAGTTCCAGAGAGGCATAACCAAAAAGCTTTTTTCTGTGATTGGCAAACAAATCTGGTTTGCAATTGCTGGGCTGTTAAGCAGTGGATGCACATTTGCCATAACTAGCATTGCCTGGAGATTGTGGTAAGTTACTCTCTGCTATCAACCCGTCAGCACCCAGGATCCATGCAACCTGTTTATAAAAAATGCTTGAGGGGGTTTGGCATATAGCCAGTTTACACAGTTCATGTCCTTAGCAACGCGTAGTGCATGGATACTGCCTTCAGCTATGGTATGTATATTGGTCATGTACCACAATCCCTGTGGTGACTTATCGCTGTTTTAAACGCTTACCAAAGCATTTAGCACAGTAAAAAGTCTTGTGATGTACAGTTAGGTCTGGAAATATTTGGACACACAATTTTCATTATTTTGACTCTGCACGCCACCACATTGTATTTGAAATGAAACAACCGAGATGCAATTGAAGTGCCGACGTTCAGCTTTAATTCAAACGGTTGAACAAGAATATATGAAATGTTTAGGAATCGAAACCATTTTCATACGCAGTCCCCTTATTTCAGGGGCTCAAATGTAATTGGACAAATGAACACAATCATAAACAAAATGTTCATTTTTAATACTTGTTGAGAATCCTTTGCAGACAATGAGTCTTTGATGTCTGAAATGCATGGACATCACCAAACACTGGGTTTCCTTTGTGATGCTTTGCCAGGCCTTTACTGCAGCTGTCTTCTGTTGCTGTTTTTTCGTGGGTCTTTTTGCCTTAACTTTTGTCTTCAGCAAATGAAATGCATGCTCGATCGGGTTGAGATCAGGTGATTGACTTATCCGTTGCAGAATATTCCACTTCTTTGCCCTAAAAAAACCCTAGGTTACTTTTGCAGTACGTTTTTATTCATTGTCCTTGTCATTACACAGAATTTGGCAGAATCTGAGCAGACAATTTCTCCCTATACATTTCAAAAATCATTTGTCTGTTTTTGTCGTCTGTCACATCACCAATAAATACTAGTTACCCAGTGCAATTGGAAGCCCTGCATACCCGTGCTATTACACTGCCTCCACCGTGTTTTACGGATGGTGGTATGCTTCGGATCATGAGCCTTTACAAGCCTTCTCCAACTTTCCCTCCATCATTCTGGTACAGGTTGATCTAACTTTCATCTGTCCAAAGAATGCTGTTCCAGAACTGGGCTGACTTTCAAAAAACAATCTGGCATTTTCATTTCTGAAATGACAGAAATTGAAAGACTGTTGTTACCAACAGGCTGTATTGAAAATAAGTGAATACATTACAATATTTGTGATACCACTTCTTTTGTAGCTGATTTTGTATGTAACCCAATTTATGTGTCTGTACTGAGATTGGAAGATTGTGAGTTTTCTATCCCCAGCAGGGTCAGAACCTATTTATTAAACAGCTGTACCTGAATACTTTCTGCTTGACACCGAGCACTATGGAGATAATTGGGGGAAGTAGAGAGACCAGTTTTCTGTTTAGGAGGTGTACTTGTGCATAAAGATTACTTCTGTTGAAGTAATCTTCAGCAGAAGTAATGGTTACTTTCGTAACTCCAGTTCTGAGTGGAGCGTCGCCCATAGGGGCTTCGCTCCTATTGGTTTATCCCTCTGCCCAATGGCAGTCACTGAAAATTAAAAAACTGCAAATCGACCTGCCCGCGGACACCGTCCTTGGCTATATAAGCAGGTCGCATACCCCGCTTCCGTTTCCCGATATACCTTTCTTCATTAGAAAATTTTACCAGAAACCGGCCAGGGCACGAACCCTATGGGCGATGCTCCACTCATAGAACAGGAGTTAAGAAAGTAACTATTGTTCTATTTCGTGAAGCTTTGCCCATAGGGGCTTCGCTCCTATTGGTTTAGGGCAAAGCGAGCGACCCCAAGATGTACTGCCTGCCGGACACCACCTCCCTAAGGGACAAGTGTACAACAGAGCAGCTCAGGCACGAGAACTCCACGCGTCCCAGAGCTGCATTCATCCCGCTCAGCTATCGTGATGTACGTCCGTGTGTCAACACCCTGTTCACAGTACGAACGCACACACTGCACCAACCCTGCTGGTACCTCCTCAGTCAGTGTCAATACTGCCTCAGAGCGTCCAAGGCCAGCCCGGCCAGGCGTACCTTGCCTCTGGGCAGAGCCCTGAGCACTATCCACCCTCCATGTCCTGCGTCCCATGCTCACATCCCTGCCTCAGCCGCGCTGAGCACAGAGTGATCTAACGTCCCCGCAGCCATATCAGGCAAGTAGAAACAGACAAATGGCGACGGCGTCCCCCATGACGCTGCCACGCAAATGTCCTCCACGCCCTTGAACAAGGCAGCCGAGGCCGCCACTCCACGCGTGGAGTGTGCCCCAAACCCCTCAGGTGCGGGCTTGCTGCATGACACGTAAGCAAGACCAATCGCCTCACACAACCAGTGAGACCGATGTTGTTTCGACAATGGCTGGCCCACCTTATGGCCACCATAACACACGAAGAGCTGGGGCGCGGTCCGCATCGCAGCCGTGCACTCCACATATTGTGCCCAAGCGCGCACTGGGCACAGGCGATGCAACCTCTCCCCCCTTGCATCCGTGTGGGGAGGTGGAGAAAACGCCCACAGCACCAGTTCCGTGGAACGAAACGATGCCTTGATGATCTCGGGAAGAAAGGCCGGGTTAGGCAATAACACTGCCCTACTGCCATCACCATTTATGGTAAGGCAGCCAGGCTGGGTTGACAGCGCACAAAGGTCACTGACCCGCTTAGCAGAGGTCAGGGCCAATAATAGTACCGTCTTGAGAGACAACGTCCTCAAAGGTATCTGTTTGATCGGTTCGAACGGTGTGTCACACAATGTGTCCAGTACCAAGGTCAGATCCCACTGCAGCAATGTCGCAGATGGCGGGAGCCGGCCAGAAACCGTTTCACCAGCGGGTGACTGAACAGAGACACCACTTCGTACCCCCCACGGCGTGCCGAGATCGCACATGCGTACACCTTGAGCGTGCCAGGAGTTCTTTGCTGATCCAACAGACCCTGCAGGAACAACAGGACACTCCCCCCGTCGCAAAACAGGGGGTCAACCCCCGCCTCCTCACACAAGCGGGCAAAGATCCTCCACCTACTAGCGTAGCTAGCAGATGTAGAAGCCACTCTTTCACCCTAAATGGTTGCTATGACGGCCTCAGTATTTGTCAACCAGGCTGGCAGCGACCTGGGTCCGTGACGGACGGGAGGGCCGGACATTTGTCACTCCATGTGCTGAGTTTCGGCAACAGGGACACGACCAGGTCCTCCTCCAGCAGGGGAATGCCCTTAGCCTGGGTCTCCAACCAGCCCTCCAACACAGTGAAGGCCAGGTGAGACTTAACCTGGCCTCGGGCATCAAATGGGGCACCCCAAGCCTTTTAAGCGTACTTTCGTAATGCTGGTACCTCGGGGGCCTTGCTTGCTGTGACACGAGGTGGCCGGGACCAGTAGGCCACCTCAAATGTTGACCCCTATCTCAGTCGCAGGCACCTGCATTGGGATGTTGAGACGCCGAGCTGCTACCGAGACGGCAGTGAAAAACTGGTCCTTCACTGACAGGGGGTCAATGCCCACCTGCCTCCTGGCAGCAACCACTTCCTCCTCCGAAGAGGAGGTTGAAACGTCCCACGTCCGCTCAGCCGAGCGGGGAAGGGCAGTTCCACCTGTGGGCGGAGCCAAAACCGAGCCTGTCATACTCCTGTCCATCTCATCCTCCACAAGGAGTCCTCTCCCAAAAGGAGAGACAAGGCATCCTCCATAGGAACTGCCTCAGTAAAATATGCCAGCCGCCCCATTCTCACCTGCATAAGGAGAACGGCGCAGGCGGCACACACAGGCTCCTTATTATCACCGGCGCACACGCACAGCAAAGTGTGTGTGTCCACGGCTGAGTCCAGCTGGGCACACCATCAAAGACTGCGACAGGCGGGGCGGCGCTGGCTAGCAGCAGTTGATGAAGCCATCCTTGGCTGTTGAGTCGTCATCATTGCAAATGAAACCTTTTCTAGTGAAGAAAATAGGGACACTGAAGCGGGGTATGTCGATTTGCAAATTTGAAATTTTCAGTGACTGCCATTGGGCAGAGGGATAAACCAATAGGAGCGAAGCCCCTATGGGCAAAGCTTCACAAACAGAACTGGATATAGACGCAGGCTCTTACTATTGGGCTGATTATTTGCAATGGAAGAGATTAGGGAAATGTATCTACTTTCAATTCCATACATGAAACTATGAATGCGAGGAATAGCGCAGTCAGGGGGATACCTCTAAGCTTATTTTGAAACTATGTGACTCAAAATTACACATCAGAGTGTTTGGAGTAGGACATTTTAATACAGTTGTGCTATGAACATAGTTGTGCTATGATCTTTTTGCTGGACTGCATAGCTACAGGAAGCCTAAAATGAAACTGTTTACTGTAGAGATGGCCAAACAAGGCTTCATTAGTGTTATTAAACATAAATTGACAGACTAAATTTATAGATTAGATTGTTAACGATATCACCTTGTATAATTCAATAATTGCTTTTATTTTGAAAAATAAATGTTTTGTTAGCACTGCTAGCATAATATACTGCTGCTAGAAGAACGGCCATTACTAGTCTACTGTTATTTTGCGAGTTTCTGGTGGATCTTCAAATCCTGTTTTAGCATTTCTTTAGGATATTCAAACACTTCGCTGTGTAAAGGCGTCTAGTGACATGGCTAATAAGCTTTTAAAACGACCAGTGTCAAAAGTCATACAGTTCATAGATACTATTTGTGGTGGAGGTAAACTTCATAAGAAACGTTACTTAGTTTAACATGATGGTTAATGGTGTCTAACGAACTATTCAAGCTTAATGTGATGTTAATGCATGACAACATTATATAATGTCAAGATGCTATACTGACACCCAGCAAATGGTCAGCTCTGTGGTGTTGTGTTTAAAGACACAGCCTTTCACGTGGGTGACCTAGGTTAGAATCTTGAGAGGGCAGCCATAATGAACACTTTCTACAGCAGGCCGGCTGAACTAGGCTTGCCTGGTATCTTGTTTTTAAGAATAAATGGGTATAGATTATTAAGAACTGTACATTAAATATTACAAACTGCCTTTAGTTTACCATTAACGTTGCACTTCATGCTGCTCAGGTGGTCATTTAACTAATAGATTCTCATTTAAATAACCAAATATCTATCAAGTATCAAAGAAGTTGCTGTAATTAGTAGGAATCTGATTTGGTCACCTAATCCAGCTCATTAACTGGAACCATTTTTTCCAAGTCCTCAAAGTCCTTGAAGAACTTATTTGAGAGATTCAGCCACATGATGTGTTTAACTGGAGTCGACCTAAATGAAAGTCAGCTTCGCTGTTCAGACTGTTCTTATTTATTGTCAGTGACACAGACTTATATTTTTTGCCCTGTCATGGCACCTTTTTTTTTGCTGGTCTGCAGTAGGATACTTTTCCCTATGACACAGTGCATTGTGCTCGTGCCACATCTAACTGAACTAGGCATAAGCTGAATCATAGGAAATGCTCTCTGTATAAATCAGCTAAAAACGTGTTCTCCTAATAAGGGATTACAGAAAATATTATAGGCTCCTTAAATTCCCACAGCACAGTAACATAGCTTCCTAGAAGTCCACTGTAAGTAGTTTTTCAAAATGATTTCTCTCTGTGTGAAGAATTTGCAAGTCTCAAGGTTCTTCATTAACCATTATAACACTTTGAGAACCCCTGAAGATATAAATACATTGACTGCTAGTTACAACCTTAAGGTACACATAATTAGAAAACCAACACTAAGTGGCAAAATAAAAAACACATGAAAGCAGGATGAGGAGGTTTAAGGGAAAACTGCCGAAGAGCTAACGTTTTAGCTTAACACTGGCACAACATCAAATCATATTGGCTGTGCCAAAGCGGCAGACTGAGTCCTTATCGAAAGCGCGCAGCCTATGATTTGGCCTTGGATGGCAATGGAAACCCATCGGCATAGCCAGACAGGCAGCAAAATGTGGGGGAATCAGGGTAACCGTTAGCCAAGGCCAGTGCCGATTCTCACTCAGTACAGGCAAACACATTGCTGCACAGTGGCCATGTCAAGCTGTCAGTGTGTCTCCAAGGGTTGAATTTTATATCTTTGATTACTCACGTCCTTTTCTAGTCATCCTTCTCATAATCCATTAAAGTAGAATGTTATATGTTCCCCCCCTCTGGTCTTCATTTCCCAAAGCTTTCAAGGAGCAAAGGAGAGAGGGTGTGAGGACTAAATGGACATATACAGAACTACTGAGACTAGTCCATTAGGTTGCTTTGCTCCTTTATTTCTTTGAACTCTTGGGTGTGTTCCACCTTATTGTCAGTACATTATTACTTAAAAGATGCAGTCTAGGATTTGCAAATTACAAATAACTTCTAGGAATGCATCTTTATTAAAAGTAGTTTTCCAATGTATTATAACTCAACATTTTAATGAGATACTGTTGACTTTTCACAGAGAGACAGAGATTAGATTAAAATAAATACTTTGATCCAGGGATAGCAAATGACAGCAGGTTTTGATACTAAGCCATCTAGTCAGATGCAACGATTTCTTAGTAACTGCTTTTGCCAGTGATCATGTGCTCATTTATTAGAAATGGAGGGCTGCATCTAAATATAATGTTTATAATTATTGGCGCCATGTTTAATATTTAACCTTGAGCGGATAACATCTCCAAGCATTTAAAAAAAGGTTTTAGGAAGTTGGAGAACACTTGGAGAACACAGACCGCTCCTTCATAGAAAATTGTCCTAGATATCCTTCCCTTGTTCTTATTCACTGCCTTCTTCAACTCAAACGTTTTCAATAGGATGCAAGTTGGAAACAACAGCAGCACGAACTTCATCAAAAGTTCCCCAAAATAAGTTGAATTGACCACAATATCTATATTTTGGAATAAACATCTCAGTTTTTGTACTTGAAAGCTCCTATGTACAGAGAAAAGAAATCTTGTATCTCAGGAATGGTCAAATATCCCTCAATGTGTTTTCCAATCACATCAGCAGGAAACCAATGTAGTGCCTCCTCCGTATTGCATTCGAAGGCTGGGTCATGACCTAACGAACAAGATCGTGGGTACAAGTGGCTGAAATTAGCTCTCAGAAGGGTGAGAAGCTCAGTCACGTGTGAGGAGCTTGGAGTAGAGCCGCTGCTCATTTGCATCGAAAGGAGCCAGTTGAGGTGGTTCGGGCATTTGGTAAGGATGCCCTCAAGACTTCTCCCTAGGGTGGTGACCCCGGGGTAGACCCAGGAATAGGTGGAGATATTATATTTCAACTCTGGCCTAGGAACGCCTTGGGATCCCCCAGTCAGAGCTGGCAAATGTGGCTCGAGAATATGAAGTTTTTGGTTTCCTGCGGGAGCTGCTGTCCCCGCGTCCCGATATGTTATTTTGTGTTGATTCATGTTTCCTTAATCTTTTTGAGCAGTGTAAATTCAACACAGTATATCAGGAATTATTTTCATTCAGTTCAGTGAATACAAGTTCAGTTCATAAAATTAAAACCTATGAATTGTTCCAATAACAATTGTTCCATTCAGCAATTGTTATTGATTGTATCATTAGATTGGCTCCAACCCTGATGCCCCAGATTAGAATGGAATAAAGGCAGAGCAAAACGTTGTCTCCTTATGAGACTGGGGTTGAAAGATGTTGCTTTCATCAAGCAAGTAAGCAAGTGTATTTATACAGCACAATTCATACTTAGAAGCAATTCAGTATGCTATGCAATGAAAAGGAAAAATATATAAAAATGCAAATGAATTAAAACAGATTGTTACTATTCTGTAACTCGGCTGTCTCCAGGGGACTGTACACGAGCTTCAACACCCTGGTATCTCAGTCCTTGCAATTCCAGCGCTAAGATGAACCCGTCAGTCCTTTTGTGAGATAATACCCTACATCGATTTTTAAAGCACAAGAATTTGCATTATCCGTCATCTGCAGATTATACATTGACACAGAAGTTTTTCCTCTGATAGCACCAGAACTTGCATTACAGACAAACGATTGGTAAAACATAGCAAAATAGAAATAGAATAACAACCAAACAATAAAACATTAAATCATAAATAGAGAAATATAAAATATATCATAATAACATTGAATAATATAAGTATTCCACGAGGAAGCTACAAAAGCTGTAAGGCTAATGTTTAAGTGCTCAGTCATAGATGTGTGACTAGTGTTTTTAACCTGGATAAAAACACTAAGATCTTTTGGTTGTTTATTCCAGTTTTCAGCAGCATAGCTGCTAAATGCAGCTTCACTATGTTTAGTTTGGACCCTGGGGTCTGGTGACTGACCTGAGTTCATGGATCTAAGATCGCTGCTTGGTTTGTAATTTTTTAGCAACAGTATTGTGAATGAGCTGCAGCCACATTTTTGGCCCATTACAGTAGTCAATCCTACCTACAAGAGAACAACGCATGGATGAGCATCAGAACTTGTGTCCACTGTGAAATTTAATAAATTTGCGTGTTTCTCTAGTGAAAAGAATTAGACAGATCATCTGAACTACACAGTCAATCAATGACATTGTACTGTCATTACAACCACCAAGACATAACACAGTTAATATGTTGCAGCTTAATACAATTGACCAAAATTCCCGAGAAGAAACAGTTCGACATCTTAGAACTGCCACATGTTGTCTCAACACACTGCCATCTGACATCTTTAAAAGATTTTTTACTTAAAAAATGGATCTAGAACAAATACTTAATGGTATTTGCTAATAGTAGTTCTCTTACCTTTGGTGCCAAACTTGCAGACAATTTTGGTTCATCAGGGTACTTAAACTCTGCATACATCGTATTTGTCAAGGTTTATTTGATAGTTGAACAATCACAATGATTTTTGTCAGTCCAAAATGTCATTAACCCTCAAACCTGAATGTTTAACAAAGGAAAGGTATGTTTTGATCATTCTCAGGGGAATTGTGATGATAATTCCATCGATAGACACTCTTAAAGGAGTAAGAACAGAGAGAAAATTCACTTGGCACAATTAGCAGTTTATTTGCAAATAGAGGGACGCGTCAAACGCTTACAGAATAATCATTTGAGGAGCCTCTGAAAGAAATACATGAACAGTCAGTATTACAGTTAAGAGGGGTGTGGTAAGATGCTACCCAGCTGTCTTAGGTCACACAGGTTTTACCCAAAGGGCGGGAAGTAATTTCAGGTGACGTATATACAGTGCCTTGCAAAAGTATTCACCCCCTTGGCTTTTTACCTATTTTGTTGCATTACAGCCTTTATTTCAATGTTCTTTTAATCTGAATTGTATGTGATAGATCAGAACACAATAGTCTAAGTTGGAGAAGTGAAATAAGAAAAATATATACATAAAACATTTTTTTTTTTTTATAAAAAACTGAATTGGCATGTGTATATGTATTCACCCCTTTATTATGAAACCCATAAAAAGCTCTGGTGCTACCCATTACCTTAATTAGTGAAATAATGTACACCTGTGTGCAATCTGAGTGTCACATGATATGACACTCAGATTGCACATGATATACTGCCAGTATATATACACCCCTTTTTTGAAAGGCCACAGAGGCTGTAACACCTAAGCAAGAGGCACCACTAACCAAACACTGCCATGAAGACCAAGGAACTCTCCAAACAAGTAAGGGACAATGTTGTTGAGAAGTACATGTCAGGGTTAGGTTATAAAAGAAAATCTAAATCTTTGATGATCCCCAGGGGTACCATCAAATCTATCATAACCAAATGGAAAGAACATGGCACAACAGCAAACCTCTCAAGAAACAGACGCCCACCAAAACTCACAGACCGGGCAAGGAAGGCATTAATGAGAGAGGCAGCACAGAGACCGAAGGTAACCCTGGTGGAGCTGCAGAGTTCCACAGCAGAGACTGGAGTATCTGTACATAGGACAACAATAAGCTTTACGCTCCATAGAATTGGGCTTTATGGCAGAGTGGCCAGAAGAAAGCCCTTACTTTCAGCAAAAAACTAAATGGGACGTTTTGAGTATGCAAAAAGCCATGTGGGAGACTTCCAAAATGTAGAGAGGAAGGTGTTGATGAGACTAAAATTTAACTTTTCGGCCATCAAAGAAAACGCTATGTCTGGCGTAAACCCAACACATCACATCGCCGAAAGAACACCATCCCCACAGTGAAACATGGTGGTAGAATGAAGCATCCACAAGGTGATATTCTAACACAAGGAGACATGCTGTGTCCCATGAGGACAGATTTTTGAATCCAATATAGTTTTAGCCTAATAAAGAGTGTAATACAGATAAAGTGAGTTTACTCCCCACAATAAATTAAATGTTGTATTTTGAATGCTGAACTGAGTTTGGTTAAATAATATAGTTTCTCTCATTTGTATTTACCAACGATGACTGGGATAAGTGTTGTGTTTTTAAATAGACGCCTGATACTCATTAATTTCTGAAATGGTAAATTGACAAATAAATAGGGTATTGAGGTACAGTGGGAAGAGCAAGTATTTGATACACTGCTGATTTTGCAGGTTTTCCTACTTACAAAGCATGTAGAGGTCTGTCATTTTTATTATAGGTACACTTGAACTGTGAGTGGGAATCTAAAACAAAAATCCAGAAAATCACATTGTATGATTTTTTTTTAAATAAATAATTTGCATTTTATTGCATGACATAAGTATTTGATACATCAGAAAAGCAGAACTTAATATTTGGTACAGAAACCTTTGCAATTACAGAGATCATACGTGTCCTGTAGTTCTTAACCAGGTTTGCACACACTGCAGCAGGGATTTTGGCCCACTCCTCCATACAGACCTTCAGGGCTGTCGCTGGGCAATATGGACTTTAAGTTCCCTCCAAAGATTTTCTATTGTGTTCAGGTCTGGAGACTGGCTAGGCCACACCAGGACCTTCAGATGCTTCTTACGGGGTCACTCCTTAGTTGCCCTGGCTTTATGTTTCAGGTCGTTGTCATGCTGGAAGACCCAGCCACGACCCATCTTCAATGCTTTTACTGAGGGAAGGAGGTTGTTGGCCAAGATCTCGCGATACAAGGTCCCATCCATCCTCCCCTCAATACGGTGCAGTCGTCCTGTCCCCTTTGCAGAAAAGCATCCCCAAAGAATGTTTCCACCTCCATGCTTCACGGTTGGGATGTTGTTCTTGGGGTTGTACTCACCCTTCTTCTTCCTCCAAACACGGCGAGTGGAGTTTAGACCAAAAAGCTCTATTTTTGTCTCATCAGACCACATGCTCCTTCTCTGGATCACCCAGATTGTCATTGGCAAACTTCAGATGGGCCTGGACATGCACTGACTTGAGCAGGGGGACGTTGCGTGCGCTGCAGGATTTTTATTAATGATGGCGTAGTGTGTTACTAATGGTTTTCTTTGAGACTGTGATCCCAACTCTCTTCCGGTCATTGACCAGGTCCAGCTGTGTAGTTCTGGGCTGATCCCTCACGTTCCTCATGATCATTGATGCCCCACGAGATGAGATTTTGCATGGATCCCCAGACCGAGGAAGATTGACTGTTATCTTGAACTTCTTCCATTTTCGAATAATTGCGCCAACAGTTGTTGGCTTCTCACCAAGCTGCTTGCCTATTGTCCTGTAGCCCATCCCAGCCTTGTGCAGGTCTACAATTTTATACATGATGTCCTTACACAGCTCTCTGGTCTTGGCCATTGTTGAGAGGTTGGAGTCTGTTTGAGTGTGTGGACAGGTGTCTTTTATACAGGTAACGAGTTCAAACAGTTGCAGTTAATACAGGTAATGAGTGGAGAACAGGAGGGATTCTTAAAGAAAAACGAACAGGTCTGTGAGAGCCGGAATTCTTACTGGTTGGTAGGTGATCAAATACTTATGTAATGCAATAAAATGCAAATTGATTAATTAAAAATCATACAATGTGATTTTCTGGATTTTTGTTTTAGATTCTGTCTCTCACAGATGACAGACCTCTACATTCTTTGTAAGTAGGAAAACCTACAAAATCAGAAGTGTATCAAATGTTCTCTCCACTGTAGGGGTTTAATTCCCCTATTGTTGAAAAACACATGAGACAACTTTCTTGCATTACGCAACAGACATTAGCACAGAAACAAATTCCACCAATAGAGAGCTGCTCAAAATCCTGCACGAATCACCCCAAAATAGGTAGACCGCATTGGAGTGTTCCTAGAGCAATCAGGTCACGCAACAATGCCAGTTTCTTAACTACTGTAGCTATAAGTGAAATACCTTACAAACATCTATTTACCATACTTTCTTAAATCCATCAACCCTGACACATTGAAACCAACCACCTAGTTTACTAAATCCCATGAAAAGGTACAAATCCTGTATTCTCTAAATGTCAGGGAAAAAAGAAAGAACAGAGTTGTGTGAAGGAATGATCTCACCGGTTGATGCTCTCTGGTCCGTCTCTGTCCGTCAGCACCCCTCCCTCAGGCGGTTAGTGTTCCTGCTTGTTCCTGTTGGGTGTTTCGCGACGAGGCCAGAGAAGTAACCAGAACTGGCTCTATTCTTGCGGCATAAACAGCCATCGTCTTGATTCTCACAGGTATTTTCCTAAACCCATTGTCAATTCGGATGTCTAGCGGTAGCTTCATACATTTAAACGTAGCGGTTAGCATAGTCTCTTCCTCAACCCTGAGTCTGTTGTCTTCTTTGGTCTTAGCTGCTATAAACACCGGCTGGGCCAACAGGGACTACGTATTGGGTGTGTTCTCCGCCCTTTCCGAGTCTTTTTTTGACCCGCGTAGACTCTCTCAACACATCCACTGTGGAGCAAAGTACAGATACCCATATTCAGAGTACCTAGTGTTCTCTTTCAAAAGAGGCTTAATGGCAGCTGTTTTTAGAGATGTTGGGGAAATGCCTGATTGCAGAGAGCTATTAAGTATTTGGTCTAGATCCACTGTTATAAAGTAAAACCATGTTTTAAATAAGTCATATGGCAGTGTGTCGAGACAACATGTGGCAGCTCTAAGATGTCGAACTGTTGTTTCTAGGGATTTTTTAAAAATTGTATTAAGCTGCAACATAATACCCGAGTTATTTCTTGGTGGTTGTAATGACGGTACAATGAAACAAGCAAATTCATTACATTTCACAGTGGACACATGATCTGATGTTATCTGCTTTAGGGGATTTGTTAGCTTGTCAACCATGGCAAATAGAGTGCCCTATAAATGTTGCTGTCTAGCCCTGAATAACTTATTGTTGAAGCTACAAAGTCTTTGTTTATAGATTTCATAGTGTATATGAAGTTTAGTTTTCCTCCACTTATGTTCTGCTTTCCTACATTCTCTTTTCAGGGTGCTGGAGGGGGAGGGTGAGTGTGTTGGGAGGGATGGGAGTCATTGATCCCCACTTGGGACAAGGACAACTTCTGGAAGCATTAGGTGATTTTAAGTCAGGGGATCAGGTGTGGGTGGGTGGGATACTCTGCCAATGTGTGCTGCCCTTCATGCTTATCTTGATTGGGAATAGCATTCCAAGAGTGTGACGTAAGTTGGCCCCAAACAACCAGCAGCCCATGATGTTTGGATGAACCCCATCAGGTCTAAAGTGGTTTTTGCAGTTTTAAAAGATATTGACATTTTCAATCAACTTAATCCCACGGTTGAGGTACGGCAGTGTCAGCCACGTATTCAGCCCAAGGAGTCTGCTAAAAGATTCAATTCCTTTCCCCAATGTAGGAATGTGTCCTGAGATGAATACATGTCTGAGTTGAAAATTGCTTTTTTTCTCCAGTGGCATAGAAAAGTATTTTTTTCAGGATCTCCGAGACAGTTTTCCTTCACAGAATATCAAAAGATCCAGTATGGATAATAATCTGCATGTTGCTTGAATGTGTAGAAAGAATAACAGGCAACATTTCTGTTAGCTCTCTGGCCTTGGTTAGGTTTTCAGTCTTTGCCATTCTGATATGCTTGGTTATATCATCTCCAATTAAGGTTGTATCTGGTTTATCAAATGTGGAGTTAGCATCGTTTCTTCTTGCCTTCATCAGTGGTTTTAGGGCTGTTTCTTGGGTTTTGGATAGCTTTAATGTTAGAGTTGTGGTTAGCCACCTTAGGTTCATTTACACACATTTCGTTAAGAGTTAAAGGATTGTACCTGTTTTGCAGTGGTAGGTCTGGTGGTGGTGTGGGATTTAGTGCTCTCTTATTTGATTTCGCATTTGCGGTGTAAAATGTCAGACCAAGTCCCGGCTGGAGTCGATGCCTTTGGTTTAGCACCGGTGCTTTAAGATGTGTCATTAGGGAAGGCTAGTTTGAAAGTCTCTGTGGTTAATCCAGTTAGCACATGTCCAAGGACCGTGTCAACCAGGTCCATGACTGAATGTTCTAGATTTGATGTAATCCCATGTATAACAATTTGTGTCTGTTCGTTAGCGTTTGGTTCAATAGCTAACGCATGGATGAACAATAGCTATATTGTTCACTCTCACATATTTCAAGTTGCGTTATTGCCTCATTTAGTTGCTCACTCTGAAATATCTCTGAACTGTTCACCATTCTGTCAAGTATAGGGCCATCTTTTAAGAACTCTAGCCTTAGGTTAGCCTACTGTGCTATGTTAGCATGAGCATTTGTTGATCCACCATCTGGATAGGACCCATATTCTTCCAAGCGGTTGATCCATTCCTGCAATTTCTTAGCTCCTCCATCATCAAAGATTCCTCAAAAATATTAAGCTATGTTAGGGCCTCTTAAAAATTACTTAAAATTGTAAAGTATATGACTAAAATGAAAATTAAACAAAAATGAAACTAATGTTAAAGATTAGAAGATGGTTAAAAGACTATTTAACTATTTCAAAGTAAGATAAGACAAAAGGCTGGCAGAAGGCAGGAGAGTTGCCTTATGCGGGAAACAAAAATACAAGATGCTAAATCGGAGGTGCAGTTGCACATTTTTTATTAACATTATTGAATGTTATGATACATTTTACTCATAACTTCTCGTGATAGTCTGTGATAAAGCTTATAACTCACCCTCCTTATGAGTAAACAACTAAAAGTAGGCCTAGTTCAAGGCTTACCTTGATCAACTGCATGATTCATTCTTTTTTTTATCTGTATGTGCCAGTGTTTGTGTCGGTATGCATTTATAGGAGTGTGTGTGTTTTTGTTTGTTCTCTCAACCACGATTGACAAGACAGGTTCACACCAAATCAATCCATTCTCATTAAATACTTTGGTGGTGTTTCCCTGACCTTTACACTCTGCTTTTTTGATGATGTACAAAATATTCCTACTCAATCCACTGTGTACGGTGGTACTCTTAGAGAGATAAGAGGGCAACCACCTGAACAAATGTTGTCATCATGAGGAAATTGCTTTGAGGCGCAGAGGATCACGCATGCATAAGCTGCAGTGACAGAGTGAAGCACATGAAACGCTTTCAAAGTTCCCCTCTAAGACATTTTTTTCCCCCCCTACATTGCTCAGATATGAAAAGGAGCAGTGAGCTGTCTCTCATTGTAAGTGAATTGGAGAGTGTAGAAAATAACCATGCTACTTAATCAGCAGGGTTTGTCAGGCAAGGTCTCCGCAGCAGCCGTAGCATTGGTGGCATCATGTAGGCAGCGCACGCTGAGTGCTGTCCCTGCCTATCTTTCTCCTGGGACCCCCATGAAAAGATGGTAAGTTTGTGACAGATGTAGCAGAATGGGGAGTGAACATGGATGTATTCCTGCAGGAAGCTCAGTTTTTCAACCAAATGTTGAATTTTTTATCTAAGCTTGACAGGATTGTGAGACTGGAAGACCAGATGAAAATGTTGCAACCTCTTCCAGTTTGAGGCTCAGGAAATTATTATAATTTTTTTGGATGGAACACAGATCATTGTGATTTAATCCATATTTTAGTGCTACAGTTTTCTGTTTGTCCATAATGCATGAAGTTCAGGATGACTTTCTGTTCCAAACTTTTGTACTTTATCGGTGAAAGCATGGCACTGTAACATCTCTTCTCACTAAGCTGTTGAACTCACTTGAAAAGCTGAAGGTGAAATTGGCCTCCAATCTTGTCTGTTGAGAGAGAGCAAACATTTTATAATTTAGTTTATTCCCTAATTTTCAATATCCTTCTCACAATCTTTTTTCCTCATGTATCCCTTTGAGTCACATTCACAATAATTTCAGAGAGTTATTAAAGTCCTGGGCTTAGATTTACAAATCATTTTTAAGAAATGTATTCTTAACAGACATTTTAGGCTCTTAACTATGAAATTAATTAGATTACATTATTAGAAATAGTTTTTGATTTCTTTGGAATTCCAAAACAGCTAAACCCTTGTCTTAAACTCATAGCATAGACATAATAAGCAATTGAACATGTTTAATTCATTCACAAACCTCGTCTGAAAGTATAACTCTTGACTATTAAATCCAAGAATAGGTTTTTGAACAGTAATCTTAGGAAGAAAAATTATAACATAGTACCCATTGCTATCTAAACTGATTTCCTAGCCACAGTCCGACTAAGTAGAAAGTTAAGAAGTGCTGATGTTTGTTAGTAAATCATTAACTATTGTTGAGGAGCTACACTAAGACAATAAGTATCTTACGATTTTTTAGTTTTAGTTGGGTTCTGTGTCAGTCATGCACTGGCAAAGCTATTCAACTACGATCCTGGAGTACCAAAACACTTCTGTTTTTTATCTTCTCCTAATATGTGATCGATTCAGATTTGGAACCCCAGATGAGTGCAGTGAACTACCAGAGAAAAACTAAAACCTGAAGAGGATTTGAATGTTATTGTGTGTGGCTGTGAGTTACACTCTCAGCTATACTATGGGATATACTGTTGCACAGTGTGTTTTTTAGCCATATGTGTGTCTTTGTGTGTGTTTCAGGGCTACTTTGTTTCTCATAACAGCTGTCCTGAATGCTTTCCTTCAGCAAAACGTGTTCCAGCTCCTCTGGGTGTCCAGGGCCATATGGGCTGGTAACCACTTAATACTGAGTTCTGTGGGATACTGTTTGTGCTTTCTGTCTAGCCAAATTTGTTTGCATTTGTTTGTGTATGCTAAAGCTGTTAAATGTAGCATTGTGTACACTCGTTATTGAAGTTTTAATTAAGGTTTTCTTGGCTTGGCTGTTCTTGGCTGATTTGAAGTATGCGCTCTGTGGAGTTGTGTGAGTCTGTCTCACCTTGATTATTTTATAGCCCATACACTTTTGTCCTTACATAATTGAGAGTACCTTTTTTCTCCCTAGGTGGTCAAATTATTTCATTAAAGGTTGGTGTCCCTGAGACATTCAAGGAGATCTACACATTCGCGCGTGTGCGCGCGTGTGTGTGTGTTCTCCCTAGAACTCAGTAACCAAAACACTACACCACACCAGTGCTTTGATTATTCTCCCTGTCCTGAGACATTTTAGTATTTGAAGTCTAAACTTTGTAATAATTTAGTTAGATCAAGGTTGTGTTCATTAGACCCTAAAAAGGAGCCAGACTGATTTTTTTGGGATTGATCAGATAATAATGGCGTTTTTCTGGGCTTGTTCAAGTTAATCTGTATTAATATTCAAATCACATTATATTTTCATTTCATAAAATTTATATTTTATATTTCAACAAAGTCTTAGTCGATTTGTGTAAATTCTAGAAAACCTATTTATTTTGGGTTTCCACTGCTAAATACTTTCCCTCATGATAACCATTACCTGGTTGACATGACAACCTGATACACCATAGGCCTCATTAACACAGAAACGATTAACTCCTCTACAGATTTGTTCCACCTTAAAATAGATTAAGGTTGACTCCTGCCATCTTGGATTGTCAAGTCTGTAGTTAGTTAGTTAGTAACAGAAACAATTAGTATTCAAGGAACATTTCATTGAGTGTCACAAAGCTTGGTGTATCATGCTAGAGAGGACGGACTAGGAGCAGGCAGGTGTAAGCAAGCAAGCAAGCAAGTTTATTTATATAGCACAATTCATACATAGAAGCAATTCAATGTGCTTTACAGTGAAAATAGAAATAATGCAATAAATCAAAAACAATTAATTAAGAAGAGAAATATAAAAACAGCATAAATAATACAACAGGATAATAGAAATGAGATAAAATATAAAACACAAAGCTAGAAGAATTATA